>CAUYUJ010004447.1:1309921-1337421 GCA_963575745.1 Prorocentrum cordatum
GAGGTACTCGATCTCGTGTCCGATGAAAAGCAGCGCCCACCGCGGATCTGTGGCAGGCTCTTCCTTGGGTGATCGGTGACCCCTGCCGCCATAGATTTCCCGTCGAGGGAGCCACAAGCAGCAGCAACATCTTCCTCTCCGTCCGTGCCGCCCCCGTGCGCGTGGTTGCGTAGGAAGTTCGCGCAGCTCGACGATCGACAATTTCTCGTAGGCGCGCCGCAGATCCTGCGGGAGCTGCGCGTACGCGGCAAGCGCCCCCCTCGCTTGCACCAAGGCAAGGCGCGCGGTCAAGGCCGCCAAGTCATCCTTCGTCTTATTCATGGTGTCCTCGGACTCGTCCTCGAGGTCCTCCTCGAAGACACGCCACTGCCGTCGTATTGTCGGTGGTATCTGGCTGCTCTCCCAAATTGCGTCGTGGACCTCCTGGAAGAGCTCGTCTGCCTCGTCGGAGAGGCTGGCCTCCGCGTGGGAATCGTTGTCCTCCTCGTGCTCGTCGTTCTTCTGGGCACCGCTTGGGTTCTCAAACTCATCCGCGGGGTTACTCGTCTCGTGCTTGCCGTCGTTGTGTTCGCAGTCGTCGCCGCACTCATCCTTCTCGCGGTCGCGGCTTGCGGTGGCAGCGATGATGGCCTCCGCCGCTGTCCAGTGCAGCTGGGCCGCCGTGGGATATGCAACGACAGGCAAGGTGTCCGCGGCCGCCGTAGCCGTCGTCGCCGACATAGCCGCCGTAGCCGTCGTGCAGTGATCCTCGAAAACGTAGCCGCACCCGCCGTCGTAGCCCTTGCGTTCGGGCTCCTTCTTGCCGCACCCGCCGTCGTAGCCGTAGCACTGGTTGCCGTCGTAACCGTAGCACTCGAAGGCCAACCCGGGCAGGAAGGGTGGCAGCTGAAGCGGCGGGGCCTCAACCGCGATGTATGTGTAGGCCTGCGTGTTGGCCTCGGCGCTCTCGTGCTCGATCTCTGTGTGGTCTGGACCCCCTTTCTCGTCCTCGTAGGTCGCGTCGCCGGTCTGCTCGACGGCGCCCCTAATCGCCGCCTTCGCCAGCAGCGCGATGCCCTGGCAGCGGATCCGCTGCTTCCGCCTGGCCGCATACGCCAAGCGGCGCGGAGCCGCATTCAGCGGCCTCGCTGGCACGTCTGCCACCGGGCTGTGCCTCGCTGTTGGCATGGGGCGGGCCCTGGCGCAGGGCGGCGCGCCCGGGAGGGCGGTTCCGGCAGCGGCCCACCCCCCGCAGGGGGGGGCAAGAGAATTGAGCCACACAGGGCACGGACCTTTCTCCTCCTCCTCCTCCTCCTCCTCCTCCTCCTCCTCCTCCTCCTCCTCCTCCTCCTCCTCCTCCTCTATTGGGCTGGTCCCTTCCGTCTCGACTGTCTCGAGGCGCCGTCTCGACTCATCTCATCTCACCTTCTCCTCTTACGCGACGTCGGCTTCTCCTCCTCCTCCTCCGCCTCCTCCCTCGGGGGCCTCCGGAGGCCCCCAGCGGTTTCTGGAGTTCTCCCCGAGGTCATCTGGTTCCTGTTTCGGCCATCCGGCCCCCAGAGGTTTCTGGATGCTCTCCCCGTGGTGATGGAAGCCCTCTAGATCTTCGATCCTCCCGTTGCGTTGCACTCTGTCCGTTGCATTATTTGGCTTTGCATTCCTTCATCCGTGGCGTGTCTCCTGTGCGGGGCGGACGTGCAGCCTGGGTCCCCTGAGGGCTGAGCATCGTGAGCCCGCGAATTGAGCCCCCCTTCTCTTTGAAGGGATGAGGACGAGGACGAGGAGGAGGTACGAGGAGAAGAGTCGAGGGTCTGAATAAGAGGTACAGGAGGAGATACGGAGGAGGAGAGGGAGGAGAGCGCAGGATGAGGTGGACGTAGGAATAGGATCGGTGATGGAGGATCTCGAAGGTTTTATTTCTTATTCAATCACTTGGGATCCTCCAGAAACCCCTGCAGCTCCGCTGGAGACACCGAGGACCCCTGGAGACCTCTGGGCGAGGTGGAGGAGGAGAGACAAAGATGAGGTGGAGGAGGAGGAGAAGGAGGAGGACGCCTGCAGACTGGGGCTTCCTCGTCTCCGACGAATTCGAAGGCGACCTGTTCGTGCACGCGGGCTCGAACCCAGAACTGCCGCTGCTGCAGCCAGGTGACGCCGTGTGTTTCGACATCGTGACAGGGCGGACCTGCTCTTCTTTGCAAGAGCGGCGGCGAAGCGAGCGACGATTGCATCGGTGACGACGCCTGCAGGCCTTGACATCCGACGATGGCTGTTCAATGCGCGGCCCCAGAGGTCCAGCCCCTCTTCACAGGGGTAGTTGTCCCATCCTGGATCCATTTTGTTCAGGGTCCTGGGGCCTGGACAAGGGCCACGGAGGCCGACATCGAGGAAGAACGCCAGGATTGAAAGCAATCGGATGTCGGAGTTTTGGGGGGGGAGGGGACTGCAGCGACGGCGCTGGATGAGGAGTGCCCCCCCCTCTGAGGGGGAGGCAGTCCCTGGCGCAGCCCTCGCCCTGCCAGGATAGGTCGCCCAGGCGGCCCGCGGCCGACCTCCCGCCGTTGGCAAGGGCCGCCACGAGGGCGCGAAGTTACTCGCGGCTCGCGATTCGCGACGCGGGCGGGCGGGCAAGGCAAGAGCATTGAGCGTGTCGTTCGGGGCCTCTCGCTGCAGCGGAGCATCACTGGGGGCGGCGTTCCGGGCGCAGGGGGGGGGAAGAGGAGGTGCGGAGGAGGAGGAAGAGGAGGAGGGAGAGGCGGAGGAAGAGGAAGGGAGGAGAAGGAGGAGCAGGAGGAGGAGCAGGAGGAGGGGGGCGGAGGAGGCGGAAGAAGAGAAAGAGCAGATGGAGGAGCAGGCAGAGTTACCAGGGCTGGCTTTCTCGAGGTAGCATCAGGCTGCAAGATAGGTGCGTCTCGATCAGTGCATGCCAGGGCCCCCTCTAAGAAACCCACCATCCTGCTCGCCATACACCTCCAAGCCTTGTGCTTGGCCGTGCAAGGTTTTGGGGGGCAAGGACTCTGTTGCCACAGCTCGGGGGCACACGAATATTCGTCTGACACGAAGGCGAGTCACACGAGTGGACAAACACGAGGTCAGCGGCTTACCCGCCTGGTTTGTGCTCCATGGTTGCTGGGGCGTTCCTCAGGTCCAGGTCTTGTTTGCCAACTCCGTTCGCGAGCTCTGATGCCCATGTCACTCCCGAGCCCGACGTTTGCACAGTTCTGGGCTCCCTTGGATTACTTCCTAGACCAGGAGGCAGTGCTGACTGCGCCAGAAAGTAAGCGTTCAGGTGGCAGTCCGGGCCATTGCGGGCCAGTGCTGCAGCGTTGAGGTGTCTCGCCATTGGCTCGCTAGTCCCATGGGTCCCCCAGGGTGTCGGTTCCTCTTCCTGCCCAGGCTCCAGGATCATCCGCGTGTCTGGCGCGCCCTTGCTCTCTCTCTCTCTCTCTTTCTCCTTCTCTCTCTCTCTCCATCTCTCTCTCTCTCTCTCGTTCTCTCTCTCTTTCTCTCTCTCTCTCTCTTCTTCCTCGCCAAACTTGCTTTGCGGCTGCTGGGCTGCGCTTGTGCATCGCCCTGATAGTAAATTAAAGTGAATCGGAGGAGGTGGGCGAAGGATGACGAGGTGGGCGAGAGGTGGAGGAGGAATAAGAGAGTTAGGAGACAGAACAGAAGGGGGATGATGAGGAGGGATAGAGGAGGTGGAGGAGGAGGAGGAGGAGGAGGAGGAGACGGAGTGGACGGGGAAGGAGGAGGAGGAGGAGGAGGCGGAGGAGGAGGAGGACGAGGTGGAGGCCGGGAGGCCGCGTTCGACGAACCCTCAGGCCGACAGGAACTAGGAACCAGGTGGAGGCAGTGGAGGAGGCGGAGGAGGAGGAGGAGGAGCGGGAGGGGGACGAGGGCAGAGAGCTGAGGAGGAGCAAAGGTTGGGGCGAGGCATGGCCGAGGCGGCCCCCCTTCGTCATCTTCCTTCCTCTCCTCCTCCGTCACTCCGCTCATGCTTCTCCATCCGCACCCTCCTCCCCCATCGCTCCCTTCCCTCCTCCTTCCCCGCAACCGCTTCAACATCACGCTCCTTCTCTCTCTCTCCTCTCTCTCCGCTCCCCTCCTTGCCCCTCCCTGGCATCATCACCACCAACAACTTCCCCACCATCGCCACCATCAACACATCGCCATCGTCACCACCATCACCAATCTTTCCCCCTCCCCGACACCGCCCGCCGGCCCGCTGCGCGAGGCAGAACGGCAAGCCACACGCGGTCCAGGTGCAGGCGCGCGGGGGTCGGAGGAGACGCAGACACCGATGCCGCTGCTCGTCCTGGAGAGCCTTCGCCGCCACGTCTGGATCCTCCTCGGAGTTCGGGTCAGGGCACACGGCGGGAGAGGTCCCAGGAGCAGCGGCATTGGACGACAGAAGGGTCACAGGCGTAGGGCGGGGGAGAAGGAGGAGGAGGAGGAGGAGGAGGAGGAGGAAGGAGAAGTGAAAGTCTAGACGCCCAGTGCCCTCGAAGGAAGCTCATGCATCCATTGCAAGGGCGGACGAACCTGCTTATAGGTCGGACGAGAAGGTCTTGTCGGACGAGATGGGGGAGAAGGAAAGGGGAGCTTACGAAATCTACTGCATGCAGCTGCGTTCGGCTCCGCCACTGGGTGCCTTCGTCGATACATTGGCGCCTCCGGCGCCCGGAGGCTCCGTGAAATCCAGCTCCGTGAGTTGATTCGCTGGCCCCCCTTTTTCTAGCCCCCCCCCCATTTGTCCGACCCGGCCCCAGCGTGGACGAGTGAACGAACGGATGCGCCAGGGCGCAGGCGATCTTTACCAGCTGGGTGCCCCATGTTCAGGCGCAATGTGTGCCCAGGTATCTGCATCGAGTGAGGCTCCATCGGCAGGGGCTGCAGAGATGTGCGCGGAGGCGGCCTTGACTGTCAAGCCGAGGCCAGATAGAGCGGGCATGGGGCTGTTGCTTCTGGAGGCCAGCTTCGGGCCCCATGGCGATTGAAAAGCTACTCGGGATGAAACCTCTCGGCTGGGCCTTCAACGAAGCCCCAGACCACCAACGCATTGAATGAGACATGCAGAGACGTTTCCCCGATGTCGACCTCCTGTAGCTCTCGCCGGGTCCCAGGACCGTCAAGAGGCAATTGGTGTTCGACGGTCATTGACTCGGGTGCCGACCTGGCCTTGAAGGAAGAGTCGGGATTTCTGAGTCAGGCACAAGGTCTCGCATCTCTGGGCTGGGGATCTAGAAAGGGGGTAGGCAAAAGCTGCTGCAGCTGACCGCGTCCGTGCCGCCAGACCCTTTCCTCGATACATTGCGGGGATAACGCCCCACATTGTGGTGCGCGCTCTCGTGCGCCACCCGTTGCCATTCACGGCCCTGGCCTGGGTCTAGGCTTGTAGTGTACACCGCTCGTCCGAGTATCAGTTCTTAGGATCTGGCTGTGTATTTGTTTGTCCTTTCGTCCTCCCCTTTATCGTTTTCCTCTCCTCCTCCTCTCCTTTGCCCTCAGGGTGGTTCGGATAATGTTGCTCGGTCTTGCGCACCCTGTCCCACGGGTGGCATTTTGACGGAAAGGGGGGCCCTGCACATTCTGATCGATGCACGTATATTGACGTGCGCTCGTAGAGCGATGTTGGTCTATATCCGAGTTCTATTCCTGCCGTTTTCAAGTCGATGTCTGGGTCGTTTGTAAGGTTGCGGCGCTCTTTCCTCCTCGCTTTTAGTCTCGGCTCGACGGTCCCTGACGTCCAGACCCAGAGCGCAGTCGCGAAGCGAAGCCCCCAGCGCAGCTACCAAATTTCTCCGCGCATGGCGAGACTGGAGACACCGCATCCCGTGGTGCGTCTAGTTCGCGTCATTTCCATATTTCCGCACCCGCCGCGATGGCTCCTGAGAGCCCTCGCCGTGTGGTTCATGCACCACTGCAGCTCAAGCTACCAGACAAGGGCAACCAAACGTCCTGTCCAGAGAGCCTTCTCGTGCGCCAGGAGCCCTGCACCGTTGCTCTCCAAAGCAGGCTGGGCGGCTGCAGCAAACAACGAGCACGTCGAAACAACACCCAACCGACGTAGAGATTGCTTACCAGTAGCGCCGCTTCATTCAGCCCTGGGTCAGGAGCGAGTTGATGAACTTGTGCAGGCAGTTCAACATCAGCCCTCACATGCAACACGGGCGCGAGCCGTGACCCGCTAGGGTTCATGGCCCCGGCCGCCTACCCACCAGGATAAGGCACAGCCCTTGTCATCAGCTGGGATGCGCCAAGTTGGGCCGTCCCGATCCCGCTTCCGCCCATCAGGGCCGACCACGGGATCTCACGCGCCAGTGGCACCCCCAACGCCCCGCCAGGGCCAAAACACCGACTGACGATCCATCGGGCTCCGCAGTCATTTCCCTAGCAGTTGCCGCGGTGGTTGTGGGGGGGGGGCTGCCATTGGAGAACCCGGGACTCCGACGTTGCAGCCAGCGCCAACACCCACGGGTACACCCACCAAGGTGGAGCCCAGGGCGAAACCAGGCTAGGCTTCAGCGACACCCATGGCGCGACAACCGCCATGACAGCTGCCCCCAGGACAGCATTCACGCGCGCTGACGATTCGGACGACGTGAGGGACCCTGCGACGAGGTGGACCTGCCGAACACTGTGCCAGGTAGCGCGGGGGGCTGGTCGTCCGGCCTCGGGACAGCCTGGGCCCACGAGGACAAACGCAAGGCCCACCACGGCCGACCCGCTGCCCTCGTCCTTCCAGCCGTGCCTCCGCTCATCCACGAAGGCACCGAGGTCACGGTCATCAGCCAGGTATGGAATCCCACTAACGGCCAACATGGCACTGTCATTGGCCGCGCGGGTGATCAGAACCAGTACTGGGTGATCCTGTTGACCAGTGGCAATGTTCCCGCCCTGCACGCGTCGAGTTTGCTCCCTCGCTTCCCTTACAAAAACGAGCCTCCCTGATGAGGCCAAGCGGGCGAAAAGTAACACTACGCCAACGTCAGGGCCAAAGTCAACAGAGACGTTCGCCTCGTCGACTGTGGGGATTGCGGCTGATCCACCAGGCTCGCCTGCGCACGCGCGGAAGCCCGCGCCACTGTCCGAGCTCGCATCTCCGATGTCAGCAGTCACACCAGCGACTGCGGCACCGACATGGTTCCCGAACACCCAGCGGCTTCGGACACGGGCGCCAGCAGCCTCGCCCCCGCGACTGGCGATGAGCAGGGCTACAGCACGTCTTCGAGCAGCACCTACGCGACTAGCGCCGTGTGAAGCCGTGCTGCTCGACAGAGTCGAGTGCCACCGCGACGCGCAGAGCTACCGGATCCAGCATCAGCAGCCTCGGGCCGCGGGGGGCGAGCAGCAAACCGAATACCACGTCTTTCAACAGCACGTCTGTCACCAGCGCCTCGACACCGAGCAACGCGATGGAGGTGAGCACCACGACTCTGGGCTGCGCGACCGGATCCAGCACCAGCAGCCCCACATCCATTAGTGCGACTAGCAACGCAACGAGAACCATGTCCTCGAGCAGCACGTCAGGGACCGTCTCCGCGACACTGAGCAGCGCGCGAGATAGTCGAGCACCACCGCAGCGCTCACAACGACAAGATCTAGCATCAGTAGCCCCACGCCTACGAGTAGGACGAGCAGTGCTGCGAACGCCGCATCTTCCAGCAGCGCGTCGGCGACCAGCTCCCCGACGCTGAGCAGCGCGACGGAGCTGAGCGCCGCGACGCCGCGCAGTAGGAGGGAATCTAGAACCAACGGCCTCACATTTACGAGTGGGGCGAGCAGTGCGCCGAACGCCACGCGCGGCATTGGCCAGCAGCTTGACATTGGCCAGCGCGCCGGGACCAAGCATCGCGGCGTCGCGCATCAAAGCAGAGCCCAGGACCAGCAGCCTCGCGCATGCGAGCGAGACGAGCAGCGCAGAGCATCGCGCCTTCGAGCGCCACGCCGGGGGCCATCGTAACACCGCGCAGCACGATGCGTTCGAGCAGTGCGACGTCGAGCAGCACGACGGGGCCCAGCCTTCGCAGCCTCGCACCTACAAGTGAAACGAACAGCGCATCGAATACCACGTTTTCTAACAGAACACACGCGACCTGCACCTCGACGCCGCGCATAGCAACGCAGCCGAGCGCAACGACGTTGAGCAGTTCGACGGGGCCCGGCGCCAGAAGCCCCGCGCCCGCGAGTGCGACGAGCGGCGCAACGAGCACCGCGTCGTGGAGCAGCGCGTCTGGGGCCCGCTCTGCGACTCCAGGCAGCGCGATGGAGTCGAGCACCGCCGCGCGTCGGTGAACAGCACCCGACTCAGAGCAACGCGACGGAGCTGAGCATTGCGACGCCAGGCAGCGCGATGGGGGCCACCACCAATAGCCTCGCACGCACGAGCGGGGCGAGCAGCGAGCGCCGCGTCTTCCAGCAGCGCGGCAGGCGCCAGCATCTCGACGCTGAGCAGTCTGGCGGCGCCAGGCATCGCAGCGGCGCGCGTCGAGACGGGGCCCAGCATCAGCAGTTCCACATCTACTATTGAGACGAGCAGTGCACTGAGCATCGCGCCTTCGAGCAGCACGTCGGGGGGCATCGCGACGCTGTGCAGCGCGACCACGCCGAGCACTCCTACGTCGAGCAGTTCGACGGCGCCCAGCCTCGGCAGCCGCGCGCCCACGAGCGAGAGGAACAGAGCTTCGAACACCGCGTCCCCCGCAGCACGCCCGCGACCTGCGCGTCGACGCCGGGCGACGCGATGGAGTTGGGCGCCGCGACGTCGAGCCGCGCGACAGGCCCCAGCGCCAATGGCAACGCGTTTACGAGCGCGACGAGCAGCGCGCCGAACACCATCTCCCACAGGTGCGCTCCTGCGACCCGCGCGCAGGCATCGCGCAGAGCGACGGAGGAGCGCCGCGACGTCGAGCTGCTCGACTGGGCCCAGCGCCCACAAATTGCTTCGCGCACGAGCGCGACGGGCAGCGCAACGACCGCCATGTCTGAGCAGCGCGCGCGGGGCGAGCTCTGGCACGCCGCGTAGCGCGGCAAAAGAGAGCGCCACAACGTTGAGCAGCTCGACGGGCTTCAGCACCCACGCCCTGACATCCAAGAGCGAGACGAGCACCGCTTCGAGAAGCGCGCCCGCCAGTAACGCGTCGGCAACCGGCGCTTCGACGCAAGGCCAGAGAGTTGAGCGCCGCGGCGCCAAGCAGGCCAGCGCGAGCGGCGCGACCCAGCACTGGCAGCTTCGAATCTTCGAGCCAGGCGAGCAGCGCAATGAGCACCACTTCGGGGAACGGCCCCTGCGACCAGCATCTCGACCGTGGGCGGCATTAACGGACCAGGCGCCGCGACGTCGAGCAGTGCGACGTTGAGCGCGCGACGGGGCAACGCGTTATGCACCGCGGCCTCGACATTGAAAGCGCGACGGGGCGGCGCGGGACTCTTCTGGAGGTGGGGCGGCCAGGCGCCGGGCCGCTTGCCTCGCAGGCCACATGGGGGCTCGACCACGTTGGACGTAGCTCATCCCTTGCCGCCCATCTACTCTCGCCCCCGTGTCTGAGAAGGCGCGAAGCCACGACGCCGCTGGAGGCGGGCGGCAACCGGGGCCCCGCCCCAGGCGCCAGGCCTCCCACCGGCAGCGCGATGGCGGCGAGCACCATGGCGTTGAGCTGCGCGACGGGGTCCATCACCAGCTGCCGATATCTGCGAGGTAGACGAACAGCGCCACGCGCGCGCGGGCCGTATATCTCAACACTACACGGCGCGGCGGGGTCGAGCAGCGCGAATTAGAATTGCCCCGCTACACCGAGAGGCGCGGCGGCGCTTCACCAGCGGCAGCTTCGCGCCGACGAGCGCGAGGAGCAGCGCGAGCAGCGCGCCGATCGCCGCGCTTCTTGCCGGCGCTTCTGGGAGCAGCAGCACCGCGACTACGAGCAGCACGACGGCGCCGGTTTTCCGCGGCGGTTCTTGGCCAAGCCACGCCTCGGCGAAGTCTCTCAGGCTCGGCCAGACGGCCGCCGAGAGGATGCCAGCCACGCGGCGCCCCCGGCGGCGCCCCTGCCAGGACGAGAGGGGAAGGGCCTCCCTTGGGGCACCGCGACCCCTTGACTCAAGCCCCCCCACAGGGAATGTCCGCGACCATGCGGCCCCGCGCCGCGAGGAGGATAGCCGGGCTCTTCGCGGCGGCCCCCCGGGGCTCGACGGGGGGGCGGGGGCGGGGCCGGCGCGGCAGCGCGACCTCCCGCGACGCGCGGGCGACACTGCGGCCCGCGCC
This sequence comes from Prorocentrum cordatum, assembly GCA_963575745.1. NCBI lineage: Eukaryota > Dinophyceae > Prorocentrales > Prorocentraceae > Prorocentrum > Prorocentrum cordatum. The sequence continues at coordinate 1,320,162 of CAUYUJ010004447.1, forward strand.
GAGACGTTCTCGCGCGCCGCGCCCCGCGCCGCGGCATTCGCCGCGACGGCCGCGCGCTGCGACGGAGACGACGAGCGCGACCCGCGGCGCCGTGACCACGGGCAGCGCGACAGAGTCGGTTATTCCTCGGCGGTTCTGACCGCACCACGCCTTGGACAGGTCTCCCAGGCTCGCCCAGGCGGCCGCTGGGACGCCGCCGGCCGCGAGGCGCCTCAAGCGGAACCCCTTGCCAGGGGGCGAGGGGCAGCCCCCGCCCGGCTGCGGCGACCTTTAGGCCAACCACAATTCGCGAGCGACATCCGCGACCTCTCGGCCCCGCGCCGCGCGGAGGACAGCTGAGCCCCTCGCGGCGGCTCACCGGGGCCCGGCGGAGGAGCGGCGGCAGGGCCGGCGCGGCGACGCGACCACCCGCGACGCGCAGGCAGCATCGCGGGTTCCACCGCGACGCATTCGCGCGCCATGCTCGTGCCGCGGGACGGGGCGCCGCGCGGTGCGACGGGGCAGTGCGCCACGCACCGCGACGCCGCAAGTGCGACAGGACGGCGCGGGGCGCTTCTGGAGGCAGGCGGCCGCCAGGGCCCAGCCCCAGGCGTCGGGTCGCCTGCCGCGCGCGCTACATGGGGGCCCGACTACACGACGCGCAGCTCAGCCCCCGGTGCCCCGCCCGCGCCCTCCCCGCATGCGAGGAGGCACAGGGCGACGATGATTCTGGCGGCGCGTGGCCACCAAGGCCTTGCCCCAGTTGACAGGCCGCTCGCCGGCAGCGCGACGGGACTCAGCACCAATGGCCACGCATGCGCGAGTGATGCGAGCAGTGTAACGAGCACATCTTTGAGCAACGCGCCATGTTTCAGCACCGCAGCACCGAGCATAACGGCGGGATCAAGCATAGCGGCGCGGCGCATCACGACGGGCCCCAGTATCTTCAGATTCGCATCTACGAACGAGGCGAACAGAGCAGTGAGCACCGCGTCCGGGAACAGCTTGTCTGCGACTAAAATTTCGACGCTGCGCAGCACCAGCGAACCGAGCGCCGCAGTTTTGAAGCAGCGACTGGATGGCGCAGCAACGCGAACGCGAACACACGGAGCACCGCGGCTGCGAGCGCGAGACCAGTCGGCGCGCCAAGCAGCGCGACGGAACGGCACGTTGCAAACCGCGACGTCGAGAGTCGAGCGCGACTGGGCAGCGCGGGGCTTCTCTGGAAGTGGGGGGCCGCCAGGGCCTAGCCCCAGGCGTCAGGCCGCCTGCCGCGCATGTTACACGGGGGCCCGACCACTTGGATCGCGGCTCAGTCCCCGCCGCCCCTACCTCGGCCTCCGCGCAACCGAGAAGGCACAGGGCGCCGATGCCTCTGGAGGTGGGTGGCCACCAGGGCCCCTCCCCAGGCGCACGCGGGTTTGGCGACGAGTCGCGCGCTGGGCCCCCGGGCGGGCCAGCGCCGCCGCCGCGCCCCGATGGTTCGGACAGTGCTGCCGCGCACCCAAGCCTTCAACGCAACACGCTCTGCCATCAGGCCGCTGCCCCGCCCCGCCAGGGCACGGGGCTTCAGAGCCTCAGCATCCCCCACCAGTGTGAAGGCATCCGAGCGACTCCAGAATCCAGAACAGCCCACCCAGCGCAGCCGCGCCATGCAACGCCTCACGGTTGCCAGTCAATCTGCCGATCTCTATCGCAGGATCGCTTTCACTACTAGCAGCATTGCGCTGCATCAATGTGCGATCAGCCTTGTTCGTTTCCTGCGTAGTACCCAGGAACAGTCTAGACTCTAGACTCTAGACCCCGTTTTGACATGATTAAGATAGCACTGGCCGCTTCGAATGATCCTCATCAAGCCTCCCGTTCGCCTGCTCGCACTGGGGCATCTCCCCGGGCAAGCCACCAGGCGCGCCTCGATGCTCACCGCTAGCACACAAGTGCTAGCCTCTCCATGTTCTGAGTGCGCTGCAAAAGGTGCTGGCAATATTTTCTCAGTTGTAGCACTTGGCCGCTGCGGGGAAATGCCCCGCAGCGGCGACTTGGTTCACTGAGGTACCGAGGCGCGCATGCCAACGCGCGTTTGCAGCCGGCGCCTGTTTTTCGGGTGCGCTGACGGGCCCTTGACTGACACGTACACCACGGTCCCGACCTGCTCTGCTTTCCAGTCGGGGTCACATTGGCCGCGCCGGGGAGGAGGGCAGCACCCCACCTTTGTCCGCACTGCGGCACCTCCCGCGTTATGAGGCAGGCCCGCGATGACCGTACCCGCGGCGGGGCTTGGACCAGACCTGGTCCGATCTCGTGAGATCTCTCCTGTTCTTCTGTCAGACCACCGTTCTTCTGTCAGACGGATGCGACACGCCCGTTTTTCTGTCAGACCACCGTTCGTTTCCCGAGTTTGCTTTTGCCTATCGCAGGTCGGCTCTTGTAGTGCCCCCGGTTTCCCGGGCGACCTTTTGATTCGCACAGCGGTTGGGGTCGAGTCAGGTGCAATTCTGTGGTCGTTCCCCTTCCTCCCCGAACAGAGTACAGCATAAGACGCTCCAGACAGGGCCTGGCTTTCGGCGCCCCCCCCGCCCCCGGCGGAGGGAAAGTCGGGCTAGGGCGCAGGCTCCTGCAGGATCTTGCAGGATCCTGCAACGCCTGGCTGACCCGGGTTGGAATTGACCCGGGCAAGTAGATCCCCGACCGGCGGTGCAAGCAGAAGAAAGACGTCAACAGTTCGGGGCCAGGGTTTCTGGGGTCGGATGGCCGCTTCCAGCGCTGGAGTCGCCGAGAAAGCCAGCCGCAGACCCCAGACCCCCGACGTGGTGATTTTTCGCGGCGTCGAGCGTCGACCCCCAGGAAAGTCGTGACCCTTTCGGTCCGGAGTCCTGGGGCCCAGCGTGGGCCTTATGCAGGAGGCCGAGAACGGCCAAAACATTTTCGTCGTGATTGCCCACCACCCGTTCACTGCTCGACGGAGAGGCCCTGCTCGGTCGAATTCCTTTCAAAATCGGTACCGGACCCTTCCCAGGGTCCAAACGCATGAGTTTCCCGAGCCGCACCTCACCGCGACGACGAGGAGGGCCCGCGAAGGCCAGAAAGCCTCAAACCCCGATCCTCGAGATCGAGCAGGGGGTCTTGGGTTGTTCTTAGGATGCAACTCCTGGGATGTACACTTCAGCATCGGCACTGGTATATCCGTGGTCGAAAACTAGCCAAATCTGGCGGAATCCCTTCGAGTTCCGCATGATCTCAGGCGTACGGCCGGGAGCTTTTGGATATCGTGTCGTTCCGCTGGTTCTGGCCCACCACGATCCAGCGCGTCACGCAATCCTTTTTCCGGTCCCGATGCGGCAATATTCCGCGCCTTTCCAAGCCTCCTGTCCTGCGGAGCGGATCGACACGGTGTCCAGTTGCAGGGCATAGCGTATCGCCGGGGCCGCCGCCGCGACATGCTAAGCAAAAGCTCCCGCCCGTAATCCGGCTTAGTCGGCATCAATCCCGGGCTGAATCCAGCTTGATCTGGCTCCATGGCTTTGCAATCGGGCAGAATAGAATTCCATAGTTTTTGCGACCCCACCCACCCAGGTTGCACCTGAAGTCGGGCAGGGCCAGGACAGGGATAAAATCATTCCAAAGCGTTCTGAACTGCCACATCCTCCAGAACAGCCAGATCTCAGAGATCCCCGATTTATCCTTGTCCGATGTTGTCCCCGTCTTGGCTTCGTCATACTAAGTCTTGGATCGGCGGCAGGCAAGGGGGGGGAATTGAGAAGTGGCGGGCCTTTTCAGTAGGCTCGGAAGTCCCCTGGCCTTCTGAGAAATGGTTTCAGCCTTCCCCGAAGACACAGCAAACTTGTCAGAAGGCGCGAGGACTTCCATCCGTCTCACTTCCCCCCCCCTCGCTCTCCGCCGAGTGGATTCGCTCATATCCGCTCTGCTGTCCCCCTCGTCCGCTCCGAGAGGTGGCGCCCTCCGAGCTGGCGGAGCGCGCGCCGGCCCCCGCCGCTGTGCCCTCGCGGAGGAGCAGGAGCAGGCCAAGTGCTTGGTCACGACGGTGCAAGAGGGTATCAAAACTACGTTCGCCAGGGAGGAGAAGGAGGAGGAGGAGGAGGAGGAGGAGGAGGAGGAGAAGGACGAGGAGGAGGAGGAGGAGAAGGAGGAGTCTAAGGACCCCGATGGGGTCTGAGGACTCTGAGGAGGTGTTTGAGGAGGAGGAGGAGGAGGAGGAGGAGGAGGACGAGGAGGAGAAGGAGGAGGAGGGATGAGGAGGAGAGGAGAGGAGGAGGAGGAGGAGGAGGAGGAGGGGGGAGGATGAGGATGAGGAGGAGGATGAGGAGGAGGAGTAGTCGGAGGAGGACGAGGAGGAGGAGGAGGAGGAGAAGGAGGAGGAGGAGGAGGAGGAATAGCGGGAGGACGAGGAGGAGGGAGGACGAGGAGGGGGGAGGACGAGGAGGGGGGAGGAGGCGCCCTCCGAGCTTGAGGAGGGGAGGGGGGGTGGCAGGTGAAGGCGGATGCCCCCCCGCCAGGCTGGGTGAGAAGGAGGAGGAGGAGGCCCCCTCCGAGCTGCTGGAAGAGGAGGAGGAGGAGGAGGGGCAGAAGGAGGAGGAGGAGGAGGCTTCTCCTGCTCCTCTTGAGTAGATTGCATTGTGCATCGATCTTCGCCGCGACTTCTTGCGTCATTGGCAGTGTCCGAGGCAGCAGGAGGAGGGGGGGCGCACCTGGCGCCTGCCCCTTTGCTTCTTATGTGCAAGCCACTGTTCATGCGATGTGGTTGTGTCCCGTCTTCTATCTCAAGTTCGAGTTAACATACGCGACGAATATGTCCTCCACGCCAGGACAACAGAATACGGAAGGGGTAGGATTTGGGGAAGACGGGCGCTTTCGTGGTATCATAGCACTGTCAAGTCAGCGCCCAGGTGCGATCAGGTCTGGCTCGAACCGCACTCGAGGACTCTATATCACCGTCACGCGCACGTCGGCGTAGCATCTCAATATTCTCAGCGATTTCCCCGTCCCCAGTGACATTGAGAGACGCAGTCCGAAGCACGAAGTGCGTTTCAGAATCTTATCCTTGGACAGGACAGTCGCGGCATGGCGGGGCCAAGGTCGTCGCAGGAAGCACAGCAATGTTTGCGCTGTGTGTGCGTGCGCATACATAATCAGAGAAAATATGAGCGTCCTAGAATAGGCAGGTCGGTCATAACGGTCGCATCGGGCTAGCACAGCCATCCTGAGTCGGACTTCGGAACAGAAACCAATCGATGCACGAATGGCCCCCAAAGCCCAGTCCAGGCCCAGAACTCGTCATCCCGGCATTGCTGGATGGAAAAAGTACCAGAGGCCGTTCGGGCGATTCGTGCATCAGGGAAAGCTCTCGGCGAGGCGCAGCGGCTGGTAGTCGTCCTAGAGCGTGAAGGTCTCCACTACCCAACTGGTAAAAAAACTTCCGATAACTTCCCTGAAGCGAAAGAACCTCCTCTTGGCCCAGCTCGCCCATGTTGAGGGGGGCAACGCGTGCTCAGTGGTGCAGGTACCTCGGGCGCCTACTGTTCTCATGCTCCAGCTTGCTCACCACTGAGGCGGGGGAGGAGGAGGAGGAGGGGGAAGAGAGGAGGAGGAGGAGGAGGAGGAGGAGGAGGAGAAGGAGAGGGAAGGGAGGATGATGAGGAGAGGAGGGAGGAGGAGGAGGAGGGCAGGAGGAGAAGGAGGAGGAACAGGATGAGGAGGATGAGGAGGGAGGAGGAGGAGGAGGAGGAGGATCAGGAGGAGGAGGAGAAGGATGATGAGGAGGAGGAGAGGGAGAGGAGAAGGAGGAGGAGGAGGAGGAGCAGGAGGAGGAGGAGGACCAGGAGGAGGACCAGGAAGTGGAGGATCGGGGGCTCCCAAGCGGTGTGTTGATCACACCGCGTGGTGAGTCAGTGGGGATTTCGGGGTCTCTGCGCGGTTCTGGGGCTCGGGTCGCTCTCCGAGGACGTCTCGGACGGCCAGGGTATCCGTGATTCCAAGACCGTGCGGTCACGGTCCGCGCGGTGAGATCTCTCGGGATGTCAAGGCCACCGCGCGGTCCGTCACCGCACGGTCTTGGGACCCCCGAGAGGATGCGGCAGAGCAGATGAGGGAGAGGGACGGGAAAAAGAAGGAGCAGGAATGAGCAGCAGAGCCAATCCAGGACGCATCAACGGTACTGCAAGCACATGCTCCTTCTCACTACGGGGCACGCCCCCCTGGAAAGACGAGCGCCGCATGGGCATGCCATTCAAGCAAGCCCCGCTTTGGAACGGAATTGCCTCCCCACCGTTGTAGTTGCCCGAAGTTTCAGCATGCAGAACTGCAAGTTCCACGACGTGCCAAGCGAGAGCCCTGCTTTGAATATCACTAGAAGTCAACCTCCATCCATGTAATTCGTTGCATAGCGTTTGAAGGTTCGCCTGGTGCAATTCGGAAAAGTCTCAAGCGATATGCCTATGCTGTCAGGGAGCCGTCCTCCGCGTGTGCATGTGTTATGCATTGTCAGGCGTCGCAACATAAGAGTAACGTCGCCCTCCTCCTCCTCCTCCTCCTCCTTCTCCTGCTCATCGTCCCCCTCGCCCTCCCCCCTCATGCGTGTCCCTCCTGCTCCTCATCCCCTCCTCCTTCCTCCTCTTGGAGAGGAGGCTCTCTGTGTTTCCCATAGGTGCAGAGTACAGTTGCCCTGGAGGCTCATGTGGTGAGACCGTCGAGGTTTAAAAATGAAGAGGAGGAGGAGGAGGAGGAGGAGGATCGAGGATGGAGGATGGAGGGCGGAGGGTGGAGGATGGAGGAGGAAGGTGCGAAGGAGCAGGAGGAGGAGGAGGAGGGAGAAGGGAAGAGGAGGGAAGACGAGGGAGGAGGAGGAGGATGGAGGAGGCTGGTGGAAGGGGGCGAAGCTTTTGCAGGACATGGTCGGGCGGGCGTGCTCGGGCCACGTGCGGAGCTTCAGCGGCGACTGGGGCTTCATCACCTCTGGCGCCTGCCTCGGCCGCGGCCGGGCGGGCGCCGGAGCTCTCTCGGGGCGGCCCTGGGAGAGGGGCTTTTGAGAGAGCAGCCCCTTCGTGGCCCTCGTTGCCCGTGTCGTATTCCTCCTACTTTTCCTACTTCTCCTCGTGTTCCTCCTCCCCCTTCTCCTCCTCCTCCTCCTCCTCCTCCTCCTCCTCCTCCTCCTCCTCCTCCTCCTCCCCATCTTCGACCACCTCATTCTCATTGTCCTCCGCCTACTCCTAAACTCCTGAATTCTGTTGGCGCCCGAGTCCAGTCGGCCTCCTCCTATTCACGTATAAGCAGCAGTATCCGCCGCATCATCTTCATCGTCACCGTCGTCATCTTATGTTCTATCATCAGAACCGTCCACTTATGTGCCATCGCATCCATATCAGCATCACTAAACACCACCATGTGCGTCATCAGTGTCGCGATCATGCCCCCTTAATATCATGATGAACACCATCGCCATCAACACAACCAGCAACCCCACTACAGATGCCTATCACCATCACCATCACCATCGTCGGTTTGTTATCAAAAGTGTTCCTTCCCTTGTTTGGAGGCTCGGAGGCGTGTTCCCCTTTTTTTTCGCGGCGTTCGCGGGGTAGCGACCGGCGATCTTGTGTGCTGGCGGCCAGCCATTCGCCCCCTTGGGGGGGTGTTGTGCCAGTCATGGCGAGCTGGTGGTCCTCTGCCGCTGCCCGCTGCCGCCTCCTACCCCCCCCCCGCTCCTCCTCCCGCACTGTGCCCTCAATCATTATATATATGTGAGAGAGAGAGAGAGAGAATTACGGATTTGACTGCTCCAGGTGCACCTTGTTATTTCACTCGTGGAACTCAATGGGAAAATATCCTAAATATACTTAGCGTTGCGTTGGATTGTCATGCCGCGCCGAAGACACCAGCAAGAAGAGGGGCGGACAGTTCGTACATGGTTGCCCATACTTTCCTGGTGACAATCGAATCTAGTCTGGCCTGCGCGTTGATTCCGAGGTGTTGGTCATGGCTAGGTTGAAGAACCTGCTTCGGGACAACATACCGATTTGGCGCTCAGCTAATGACATCCTCATGTCAGAGGGCCGTGGCGGCAGGATTTCTCCGACCCATATGGTCCAGCTGATCGGTATTCTGCCCAACCGCAATTGCATGTACAATCGCGTGGGACAAATTTGGGTCAGTCCCTTATACTTGCGAGACAGCAATCAGCCGTATTTGTGTGGTAATATTATTATCGAACAAATGTACGAATTTCGTAATGACGCATCACCCTTGCAATATGAAGTGTCCCGGTCCGACTCCCGCTCAGGAAGTCGAGTTCTCAACAGTGCTCATGATACAGGACGCATATCACGCAGGGGCACCTGCAGGGGGATCTGATGGATCCTGGGTGCAGGCTCAGAGCGCGGATGTGACAGGTATTACTTCAAGTGGCATCGCGCCCTCCGACACGTTGTACGTCAACCATTCATGTACAGAAACGGCCAGTACCTGCAGGGCAACCTGCTTCATTTGCTCCAGTGAGCAGAGCTACCACACCATTTGGTATTCCACAGAGTGCTGGGAGCACTAACAGCCTACAAGCCAGTCTCCAAAGCATTCGAATGGATCCGCAGCTCTATCAGGCTTCACAGGCGACGTCGCCATTTGCATCGCCACGTCCACATGCGGGGCAACATGCTTCTCCTGACCAATATGTTGTACAGGGAACCGAGAGTTTGGCTGGTCAGCAAGAACGGATGTATCGGCAGATGCGTAAAGCCGCTCAGAGTATGCGTAGGGATGGCATTGACCTCCTTAGGGCCTACTGGACGCCGCCTTGGGAGTATGTTCCGGCCCCAAATCCATCTCCGGACAACCCCTATTGGTTTGGATATCTGCCAGCATTTCTGAGCCATCCGACATACGATCCAACGGCTGCTGACTGTCCAACAGCAGCACCAATGGATTACCCACCCTATCCTGACCATCGCGCTCAGGTGAGTGGTACTCCCCGAGGTGGAACACAGCCCGAGAACCCGTATGTCCGGGCGACGGCCGACGACTTCTACTAGTCTCAGCTGACGCGTGGCTCAGGGCATACACAGGCGTGCCAGGCCAGATCCCTCACTATGGATATCTGGCCGCCCCCATGGATCAAGATGTGCAGCAACAGGCCCCAGGTCTGGTACTGCCATCGGCCTTGGGAGGGCTGCGCCCTGAGATCCTGGCCACACATGAGGCGCAGCAGGCCAACCTGGCGATGCAATCTGCCCGCCAGCGTCGAAACCAGGAGCGTCAGGCCAATAGAATGCTGAGCCGCGCGGGGCACCCTGCTATTTCCAACGCAGCAGGGACACCTGCGATCAATCCAGCCACGCTTGCAGCAATGCAGCTACCGACGGTTTCACCGATTCGATACGTGGCTGGCGATGCCACTCTGGAGCGTCAGACGCGTATCAGGCCATCGGCAACACCGCCCATCATCAGTGACGGCGACTTCAACAAGTGTGCCATATGTCTGGACCATTTCATGAACCACGATAAAGTCTGGAGGCTCCAGTGCGGCCACATATTCCACGCGCAGTGCTGGGATCGAGTTGCACATGCTCATGCGGATAGACAGCTGGCCGGGAACATGGAAAGTTCCGCGAGTGAGGCCCCTTGCGTTATCTGCAGGGGTGTTGGCTTAATACCTGCCGGGTTCCACTGCGCCTTTGCCGGAGATCAGCAGTCACTCAACCGTCATGAAGACAGATTCCGAGGGGCGAACGAGCTCAGGGACCTCCGTGAAGAGCTCAAATGCGTCACGGCGAAGATGACGGGCAACGCGGTAGTGTCGATGGCGACACCAGCGGGGCAACCTGCATCATCAGCCAACGCGGGGCTAGTCACGGAGGCAACCACACCTGCAGGGGCACCTGCTGTAGACGCGCCTATGCCATTGGTGGCAGAGACCGCCAACAACGCAGGGGCACCTGCTACATCAGCACCACCTTCGGCACCAGTGAACGATGCGTGGTTGAGGCGTATGGAGAGGGCTACTGACGGGGGCGCTCAGTGGCCTCAGTCTCCACGCGCGCACATGCCACATGGGCGAGACCTTCGTCCACGCAATCAGCGCAAGACGGAGAGCCCTGCAAGCATGCGTAGTAGCAATAGTGCGATACCCGAACGCGGCATGCTGCATACTGTGTTATTGCTACATACGGATGGCCAAATGGGCATGCGCTGGGATGAGGACACGTTCTTGAACCTGCCCACTACCTCCGTATCACACCCATACACAGCCTGGATCTTCGAACAGGAATCCCACTGCGGAAGAAGAGGCTCGTGGATATACGAACGTCTTTACATCCTTGTCACGAAACGACCGGGTGTTGGAGCAGAGGCGCCGCAATGGAATGCGCGGCACGACATTGTCTGAAGTGCTTGGATCATTCGGTGAACGCCACGAACTAGCCTTGGCAGCAAACTGTGGAACTATGATAAATGGTACATTGTGCTTTCTTCTGGGCATTGGCAGTTATACGAACATCATTGGTTTAAAGTCGGCGCAGATTTTTGAACAAGTATCTCGCTCCCACGGACACGCCATCAATACGCTGAACCTGACGACGGGGCGCTGCGTGTCAGGAGTTGGACGTGGCGCCGCGATATGCGATAAGTCCCTGCACTGCAAGAGTGCGCGCAAAGAGAATGGAGATCTGGTTGGGGCACCTGCTGCGCCGAGAGTTGACACCTACTCAGCAAATGTAGCCGAGGGTTATGGGGGGACCTCCCTGCTATTCTGGGCTTGAGGAGCACGTCCAACATGGGCGCCACCCTGACCCTGGAGCAGGGGCACGAGATGATGATCATCCCTGGCGCGGAGACGTACAAGACCCCACTTGGACAAGGTGCCAGAGTGCTTGATTTGATGAAGACACCTTCCGGACATCTGGCGCTCAGGGCAGACGGGCGCGGGGCAGCTACTGAGGACAAAGGGTTTAGGTCGTTTACTATTGCGGCCAATTTTCAGCGCGAAGATGATCCAATACTGGTCAAAGAGGCGTCTGATCCAGATCCAACCGCAGGGGCACCTGCTGCGAGTGATGCCCACGCATATGATGCCACAAGATACAAAGGGCCTCAGCTTCTCCATCAGCTAGGAGACGTTCGCTTTCACCATCCAGTCCTTGGTGAATAACACCGTGATGACCTGGCATCGCAGGAATGCGTCCTTCGGGGCTGACCCTACCTCGGCTGGCAAGGACTTCGCCTGGCGCAATTTGCAGGCGAAGGTATATCCGGCCATTTACGAGGAGGGCACGAAGTGGACGCCCTCCGATGCACGGGCAGGGGCACCTGCGGAAGGGGGATGATGCGCTGAGAAGTTGTGTATTTTTACTTCGAGCAGGGGCTCTGCAGCGCAGCCTGGCACAGGCATTTGGACGCCCCCACCGCCAAACGAGTGACGGGGGCAGGCGCGCGCCACGGCTACACGCGCTTGCTCGAACAGGCCGAACACTCATGTTCTGTCGGCAAACGCGGGGAAACCTGCATTCTTTTCCCAGGCACCGGCTGCGTTCGCCAGGGACCGCGGCAAGCCTGGCTGCGCGTCTGCCACGACCAGCAGTGGACCCGGCTGTGTGGCCGCTTCAGAAAAAGAAGGATTATCGCATCATTACCGCCCCGTGCATTTGTTATTGAAGATATACGGACAGCTTGCGCTGAATTCCGAGCCCGTGGCTACATGTGTGACCGCATTACAGGTGCAGAGGTAATGACCTCCACTGGTACACAGTATTTGGGTGCATTACTCTCGGGTGATTACAAATTGTTGTGGGTGGCAACACCTGCTGATGGGGCGTGTGAGACTGCCTGGCAAGAGGGCAGGGGCGCACTACGAGCGCATCCACAATTTGATATCCAAAGCTCGGGCTCTGCGCATGAAATGTGTGCTTGCGGGGGCACCGGGATGTTTCTGGAAGCAGGGTCCCATACGAGAAGCTATTGGGGATCTTGGTTTACAAGTCATGCGCATGCGTTTCTGCCACTTCGGCCTCAAGTACGACCGCGCTAACATGCGGCCCTGCGGATCATATCTGCAGGTGGCGAATGCCTGCGCGCGCATCCCGACCAACCTACGGCGATGCACATGCAACATAGCAGGGGAGTCTGCACGACCTACTGGGCATATCTTAGATTGGCACGGGCAGGGTACTCAGAAGGCCGAATGGCGCAACAAGGCGCTAGCGATCATGACCGCATATGACCGCAAGGTTAATTGACCAGATGGATCTACATAAGACGCAGAGAAATCACACAAGAGATGGACATCTTAGTGTTCATATTCGAGTAGATAAAGGAGCTCGAACCTACGTTCAGTTTCCTAAGAATGGCTCCGAGTGGGACCTTGTTGTTAGACGGGCGACGATGGACCTGGACGACAACGCGATCATCCAAGACATCAAGATCCAGGGCCAGCCTATCGGGCACAATTTCAACGCACCATTACCCAAATCTGTTACCAACATTCGTACCCGACTGTACAGGTAGCAGCCGGAGCCGACTCCTGGGAGACGGAAGCTCACGTCCACGCTCAAGGAGAGTGGCGATCATCGGTGACGATCGTCTCCCTCCCCCTTTCGATTGAGCCCGGCCGCGTGCTCCCCTCTATTCCCGAATTTCCGACACTCAGTTCACTTGAGACCGAACGACCGACAGCACTACCAACTGATGCCAGAATTGAACAAAAAGCAACACATAAAGCAGACAAAGAAGCTGGCATCAAGCCACGCAAGATATCCAAAACAGTCGAAGAAGGCAACGACGACTGTGGCGATGTAGCGCGCACTACACCGACGTTCTTCTTGACTCCGACACGGACAGTGACGATGAAGAGGAGACTTTCATCGCACTACCTGCGGGGCAACCTGCTGAATCCCATGCAGATATATTCTCCACCATCCCCACCTTGTGCTACGGACGACACAACAAGGTAGATTTGTTGGAACTGCGTGGAGGAAGTCGAGGCATCTCTCAACTCGCATTCAGCCGAGGTCTGTCCTCAGGGGGAAACCTCGACAAAGGTACCTTTGTTGACTTTGGCAACAAGGATGGTCAAGATGCGGTGATGCACGATTTTGTCAAGGCTGCCATACTACAGCCCAACTGCAGAACAACTGGGTTGCCTTCCCATGTCAATACGCAGGTGAACTACTACACTTGACATGCACATCATAAAGAAGACTGGCCGCAGATCAAGTTCCGTGAGAAGGTGGCTGGATTCGACGATTTTATTTACGAGAGCAACCAGTGGTGACTTGGGTTGATCAGATACCAGGAAGGGCACTTGCAAGGTGAACGTGGATCAGTGCACGACCGGCCTACGTGACCCCCATGGGGTGCTGATACGAAGGCCGACTGAGATTAGGGCCAACCGTCGTATTTTATTCACCCTTTTTTGAATGAGCACGATGTATTGGCCATCATCAACATGCGTCGGTATGTAACAAGTAACTGTCCATCGCTGCACAATATACACCAAATATGCCGTCGCTTTTCGTCGAGGCTGTTCAGATCGCGCACGATCTCTTCCAGGTAACTCGCGACCCTTTCCACGGCTACCCGTATTCGTCCACCGTGCTCGTCACCAACGTGAGGGGGTGACCCGAGTCTCCCTCGGCAACCTGGTGGCTCGATTACGAGACCACCATCGGGGGGGCTCGGGCGTCCCGCATGCGCGGGCAACGTTGACGTGCATTCTCCCTCTCATGACAGGGATCCGAGACATTGCAGGTAGTGCGATAAGGACGACTACCATTGGGAATGTCCGAGCTGTAAGAAGAACTATGGAAGAACAAGCCTGGACATGTACTAACACCTGGCAAATGCAAGCTTGCCGAGCCTTGGAAGCTGCCCGACAATCATGGGCAGATACCACCCGTTCCTGCCGAACCGGCAGCAGGACCTGCACCGCCAGTTCCCACTGAATTAGCAGCACCACCAACCGAGGCGCCAGCCGCATCACCGCTTGCGCGGCTTAGAGCACCGAGACCCGGCTCCAGAGCTGGACCTACAGCGGGCGCAAGCAGTCACGACATGACTGTAGGAAGACATGCTGCTGAACCTGCTGCGGGGCAGCCTGCCTCGAGCGGAGCTGGTAGTTCGGATGGCCATCTCCGACTACCAGAGGTTAGAGTCAGACGTGGTCGACAACAAGGTGGAGAAGCACCTCCACCACCACCAGCGGGTAACCCTGCTGCGCGACCGCAACCACCAGACTGGTCACGGTTCGATGTACAAATAAGCCTACATAATTTTCAAAGCCTTGACCCCAGCGTGGTAACGCGCGAGCTGCGGAAACTACACCTGCGTTGGTTCCATGCGAAAGACCCAAGATGAGACTCATCTTAAGCAAGATAGGTCTGGACGTCTGGACAGTGTCAGACCCAGCCTGATTAAAGGTGTCTGCCACACATGTCGAGAGTGCAGAGCTTGGAACAAACCTGGGCACACTGCGATTCCCTCGACGGCACTACCTGGCAAATTGTCTTGAGGAAGTGGAATGTGATCTGATGTTCAGCAAATGAGAACACAATATCTTCCATTGCATCGATCGATGTATACGATATGCTACTGGGATTGAGATACCAGACAAGACGATGGCAAGTATCCTGGATGCATATCATCAGTGCTGGATGCAGTCTGGACCTGCAAAGGTATTTTATTATGATGGAGAGGGTGCCCTGAATAACGAAACTGCGAAAGCAGTCCTTAAGGAAAAAGGCACTGATTTTAGGATACGCTCGCGTGGACAGCACGCTACAACGATCGAGGCAAGAAATGACATCCTACGTCATCTACTTCACGTCATGGAAGCTGAACTCAACAGGTTAGATAGACCTCTTGTGTTCACCCGACTACTGCACGAGGCTCTGTTCGCCGCCAGCGCGTTCACCTCCTATAGCGAGGTGTCGCCATATACCGCTCTGTTTAGACGGCAACCAGCAATGCCTTCTGACCCGCCTGTTCCGGGCCACGAGCAGCCGACGGACACGTCGGACCACTCTCGTGAAAAGGCGACGCGCAGGGCATGCATTGAAGCTATCACACAGGCCACAGCAGTAGATAAGACCAGTCGTGCTTTACGCACGAAAGCAATTACTACAGGCCCGCGCTATTACGATGAAGGAGACTTGGTCGATTATCATCGCTTCACGACCACAAAGGATGACTGGGGAGGCTGGAATGGCCCGTTCCCAGCTGTAAAGAATGATCCCGACAGGGGTCAGGTCATCATTCGAGTGGGCAAGCGAGATGTTCAAGTACAATACGGCGATGCAAGATATTCATTATACATTGAAGCGCTGATCGCCCGAGAGATTGGTTCCGACAACATTGCACTACGCACAGCGTTAACATTCGTAGCCAGCCTATCGCCGGGGAGACCTGCTCTGACGTTTGGCGATGTGCCGACCATAAAGGGACGCTTCAGATGACGACTGCAAGCCGTCTATCTCCCAAGGCAAACTTGGCTTTGCAGTACCTTATCACAAAACTTCTGTCGTATTGAAACCGTAGACTCAGCCGGGCTAGCCAAGAGTGTTCATAAGTTGCCTCCGGTTACTTATGTCGACAGTTGCACATTGGTTCAGTACGACAACGACGTGAAACCAGGGATCCATTATTTTAAAGCAGCAGGTACTGCTCTGAATCTACACGATATAATTCGATCATCACATTCAAGAATTACTCAATTCCTGAAGTCCACTAAACCTCAAACAGGTTTTGACCAGGACATGTCAAGATTTGAGGAATTGGCAGATGCACCGACGCCACAAGAGAAGCCGCAGAAGCCGAACCACCACATGAGGATGGGCGGCTTCCTACCTTTTACGAAGAACCAGAGGCTGATCTTGAGTCGCATGGTATGGAAGTGTGGCATGCAGAACTACAAGCAGAAAAGGAAACTGCTGGTGGCAACTCCACCAGAGGACCTCTTCGCCATACCTACACAGATGGTTCCATATCAAAGTGCGCTGATCACTGTAGCTGATGAGCAGCGGGACCCCCTGCCGAAGTGGGGGCGCACTCACGACTCCGATACCGAGGAGACGTATTACGTCCCAGTGTGCGCCATGGTCGAAGACGACAACTACGGACTGGACTCAGATGAAAATGGTCGATCTGTCGAACCCTGCTTTACGACAAGCATGTCAAAGGTAGTCCTGTCCGAACAACAACATATGGTACTAGATGCCGGCCGGGTGATCACTGTGCGAGTATATGGAATCGCCGTTGCAAAGCGAGCTGCGGTCGTCGAGGAAGACGACCTCCTCACCGCAGCTGGCATCCAGGCGAATCCCGATAAAGTATCCAAGGCCCTCCACACTGAACTCAAGACATGGCTCGGCAAAATGCAAGATATAGCTAAAGCGCCGAACATTATGACTTCGAGATACGTGTACACATGGAAGCTCGTGAATAACGAGAAGAGCGAGATGGAACGTGCCATCAGATTACGCTTGGTTCTCCGAGGGCGCGTGGCCCTTGAAGCCGTCGACGTAGAAACGTGTTCGGGAACGGCGCGACGGTCAAGCCAGAGGCTACTCGCTAGCACGGCAGCGTGCAAGAAGCAATAGATCATCGCCCCCCTCGACATCAACATGGCCTTCCTGAAGGGGGTGACCTATCAGGAACTTGCTGAGGCTACTTGATCGTTTTACGATATCGCCTGCATCGGCCACAGTGCTCCGAACTCTCGCAGGATTCGAGCACTATGACGAGTCAAAGCACTGCCTGCAGTGCTTGAAACCAGGCACAGGCACCAAAGACGCACCACGGGCTTTCTCACTTAAGCTCAGAAGGGCCACCAGAGGCTTCGGTCTCCGACCCACGTCCTACGACGAGGAGTTCGAGACGAGCAACAAGTTGCTCACGGCCAAGCATGTTGATGACATTAATATGGCCGGTACTGAGGACACCATTGACAAGTATGTCAAGTGCGTTGAAGATACCTCTGGTAAGTGTAAACTCAGCAAACACGCATACACAGACTGTGCTGTGATATACACCAAAGATGAGGACGGCGATGTTTCTGTGGACCAAGATGAATATGTCAAACAGCTCCGCCCTACACAACATCCCGCATCGACCGGCGCCGTCGCTGACGCTCAGGCAACCAACATTCTTGCAGATATATTCGCCAGCTTCAGGGGCGCGCTGGCGCATGCATTTATCACTCAGGTGCGGTTGATGGCGCATGTTATGTCTCTACAACGCGCCCAAGAATCGACAGGCATCCAAGTGTGACGACTGAACGCGATCACCA
>CAUYUJ010004447.1:1342421-1413606 GCA_963575745.1 Prorocentrum cordatum
GCGTCCCCACCGTACACAACCCCGATACGATGACACACGCGAAACATGGCAAAGGACCATGGCACATCATGTAACCGATCGCAACCAAGGACATCGAACGAAATAGTTCTGTGCTGCATTCCCATCTAGCGGGAAGTCAGGCCAGCACATTTATGTAATTCACGCAGGTGGTTGTGGGAGTCGGCAGACCCAGCGCATTCGTCGTAATAGTGCGGCATGTCCCAACCGTAGTCAACCAAGCCGCCAAGAAGGAGTACGGTTGCTATGTCGAATTCGTAGACTAGAACTACTACAGGACACAACTATTTTGCAGAGGTCGTTGTCCCTGTCAGAGACTCCGTCGGCCTCCGCTCGGCTCAGGTTGTTTATGGCCTGGCTTCCCCATCGCGTGCACCTGCGCGCACCAGTTCCCGGGCTCTGAGGTACTATTTGCGGGGTCCAGTTCCAGATATCGAGCCTTCCCTGGACTGCCAGTACATCCACATCGGCGTCCTGACGACGACCGCAAGCTGCACGGGGGAGTACTTCAAGAGCGGGCAACAGCACGTTCGCCACGCTCATGTGTACCAGTAAATCTAACAGTGCTAGTAGGTCTCACACGATCAGGACCATCCTCGACCTCGTGGAAATGCTTACCGCTCGTTGGAATGAGGCCGGGGATTCCGACGAGCTGGTGAAGATGACGCACAGGGCATGCACGAAAACAGATGTGGACGGAGATGGTAACGTTTCTAGGCAATAGTGTCGGCGATTCTAGCCTGTCCTTCTGGGGGTGGCTCGGGAGGAGGCTTTCGTATCCGACGGAGTGGAGAAGTCGCCTTTCAAGGCATTCATGACCATGGGAATGGACGGCGACGGCAATCTTGATAGTCACGTTACTCTGCGACTCCAGCTCACCAGGCTGGGGCTCACTCACGGTGAGGGGCCGAACTCCATCGGTCTCCAGTGTAAACTGATCGACTCGTTTGGCTCCAGGCGCAAGCCTCAGGAAGGGTTTCAGAAGTCGTACCTCGGGTTCGGGAGTGGTTGTCGCGGCTTCCAGCGTGCGCTGATCCACCACGGGTTCGAGCGGAGAGCACCTTCCCTCTTGTGTTGAGCTTTTCGAAGTAGTTCCGAGGATACTTCTCTTCCTTCCTCTCTCACCCTCTCTCGTCCCGCTCTACCCACTCGTACAGGACCAAGTGTGAGTGCTGATGTTTTATATGCTTCCTCGTGCCGGTCCGCACGCGCGAGTTCTCGCTTCGGGCATGCACGCCAGTGCGGCGCTTCGCTGCTTACGAACCGACACCACTTAGATACTGCACGCTGTTATGTGGGCCAGAACCGACGGCTCTAGTTGAATGCAGTTTCGTGATCATGTCACTGTGCTTCCCGTTCCTTGGGCTGCGACAACTTAGTCTACTTCCTCTCCTTCCCCTTCGTTGTGTCTTGTCTTCGTTGCTCCTGCCTCCGCGGGGTTCTCACGCGCATTGTCATTGGCCATTTGGGTTTGGATTGATTATGTGCTCGCTGTTATGGGTGCCATATCCGTTGTTACTGCTTAGTTCAGGTTAGTGTCAATCTCACAGAGTGGCTACCTTCGGGCCTCCCGAATATCGGCCACGCGGCTGGGACAAGAGTTCCTTAGGCACTGCTTTGTGCTCGCGGCTATGTGGTCCATAATCGATGCTACTGTTTAAAGCAGTCGAGTATCTATTTCACTGTGCTGCACCCCCATCGGCCGTCTCGAACTTCTGCCACGCGGCCAGGACGAGTTTCCGCGCCCGGCCGGCCCAGCTCCAGCCTCTCAACGGCCACC
The DNA here is from genome assembly GCA_963575745.1 of Prorocentrum cordatum. NCBI lineage: Eukaryota > Dinophyceae > Prorocentrales > Prorocentraceae > Prorocentrum > Prorocentrum cordatum. Next base: position 1,344,220 of record CAUYUJ010004447.1, read on the forward strand.
TAGTTGCGGCCTCCTTGCCGCATTCGTGGCGCCCTCGCCCCCCCCCCCCCAAAAAAAAAAAATCAAAAAAAAATGTTGCGCCATCCCCCGCCTTCTGTCCCATTCCTCCTCCTTTCTGCCCCACCCCTCGTGCTTTTTCTCTGCTTGCTGGGCACTTCTCCGCGGCGCGTGGTGGCGCAGCCAGGCCGTGGTGACATGCAGTGCTCACAAGTCGTGGCATCATTTTCGCGCTGTCGGGTGCGGAGGAGAAAAAACCTCCCCCATAATCTCGTCCTCCTGCTCCGCTTGCTTGCCCGTCAGGACAAACCCGCACCTCACGGTGCCGCCGAGGGCCGGAGATGAGGTGGAGTTCGTGGTGCTCCTGGGGCGTGACTGCGCGCGGGGCCACTGCAAGGGAGAACGGACGGCGGGGACGGGTTCTGTTATTGGGAAGACCTTACGGCCGGTGCCGCCGACCCCGAAGTGGGACGACCACGAAGATGGCGGCGACGACGACGACGCTGACGCCTTGGAGCCCTTCTTGGGGAGTTTGCAGTGCTCCCAGAGCGTTACAGTTGGCCCTGATTAGTAGGTCGGCCCTTCAACTTAAGATTGCCCTCGTGTCCTGTGTCTCGCGACCCATGCCTCCTACATTCCTATGGTAATGTGGCCCTCGGAAGGGTCTTTTGTCTTTTGTCCTCTCGCGCGTCCTGCCCAATCAAGCCCGACTGTACTGCGCGTGGGCCCACTTCTTGGCAGCGCTCCCTGGCAGCCCCCCCGCGGAACCGGCTCAGGACGCTGCACGGCGCGATCCCCAATTTGAGACTTCGTGTCGACTCGCTCCCAGACGAGGCTCCCGCTCTCAGCATCGTTTCACCGATCCCCATCCCCATGCTCATCCCCTTCGAGACCCCCGCCAAATCACACCCCCAGTTGGGGATACACCCCTCGAAACCCGAAGGATACGGCCTATATCCCAGCCCACGCTGGTGGGGATGGGGATCATTTAAACGATAACTCACGCTCTAGACTTCCCTCTGTGCGGGCCCCATAAGGAGGGGGCTCCCGTTCGAGACTTCCTTGCGAGTCTCTCACAGACCTCAGGAGCCCAAAGCTGACGGCAGGTACAGCTCGAATCGATTTCAGGACCACCGCCTCGGAATGCTAACGTGAAGTGCCGGCCACATGGGGAGGAGGGCCTTGAGGAATGTTCTCGCTCGAAGTTTCCTCGGGAATAACCCTGAGACGTGCCCAGAGTGCGGGCTCGAACGGGCAAATCTCTCCCCTGGAGGCTCCTCGGGTTGCTCAGACGCCACACCTGCTACATGGCAGTGAGCATGGAGCTTCAAGAAGAGAAAAGCTTGATCATCCAAACATGCAAGCTGCTTCAGACAACCGTGCAATCTGGGCGCGAAGAGGACAGGCAAACCGTTTGAAACATCACCACGGTTTTAGGCGCGAGCGGGCTGAAGTCCCCACCCCTGGCGGCTGCTTCTTGGAGGGTTGTGCAAAAAAGGAATTCGGATCAACCAAGCAGGGAAGCCGCCCGAGACATCCCCACAAATCTAGGCGCGAAGGGGCAAATGTCCCTACCCGTGGATGCTCCTCCTTCGGATGCTCAAATGCGGTGCTCGCCACATCGCCATGAGCAAGCGGCTTCTGAAACGAGGGAGGTCTGATCATCTAAACTGACAAGCTGCTTGAGACATCCCCACAAACTTAGCGCGAACGGTCAAGTATCCCCCCCCCCCACCCACCCATGGCGGTTGTTCCTTGGGTTGGTCAGATGCCATGCTTGCTACATTACAGCGTGATTAGCGAGGGGCCCTGACTGTATCAGTGGCATATGTATGAGTCTGAGTATAGCTTGGTTGAGAATGAGTGGATATGAGTGAGGGTGAGTGCGAGTGGATATGAGTATGAGTCTGTCTGAGTGTCAGTGAGTCTGAGTCTGAGAGCATCTAAGTGTTAGTGAGTCTGAATATGAGTGGTCTGCGTGTGATAAGTTTGAGTATTAGTGAACCTGCGTATGAGTGAGCCTGAGTATGAGTGATCTGGGTGTGTTGAGAGAGAGAGAGAGGGAAAGAGAAAGAGGAAGGGAGATAACAAACTCACGGGAGTGAACAAGGCAGTCGAAGCGTCCTAAACAAGAGCACCAACTAGGGACTAAAGATATCTGGACATAGCCGTTGCCGTCGTGGCCACTGCCCTGCGATCCCAGTACCGCTCACCGGGCCCTGCAGGCGACGGGCGAGCGCCCGTTCCCCGTACCCCTGGAGCGTCACCGGTGCGACATCACATGGGCCCGTGGAGGGAGGGGGGCAAGAGGAGGAGGAGGAGGAGGAGGAGGAGGAGGAGGAGGAGAGCAAGAGGAGGAGGGGTGGGATGGATGGAGGAGGAGACAGTGGAGAAGTGCAGGGCTGGGAGATGGTCACAGTTATCGCGCCCCGGACCTTTCGCCCAGTGGGCTCGGAGTTTTGAGTTTTCCCTCGCGCCAGGTGGGAGTGCAGCCATCGGGGCCAAGAAGGAGGCCGCTACACGTACCAGAAGAGATCCAGATACAGTTTTTAGCCGTGTAGCGCACGGCGGGACGCCAAGCTTTTAAAGTTCTTAGCCGTGTAGCGCACGGCGGGACGCCAAGCTTACAGAGAGCAAGGCTAGCTCTGGTCTGGTTGGTCTGGTTTAAGCGTCGTCTTGCAGCCTTAGCTGAGGATCCGGGCGAGAGTGGTTTAGCGGAGGTCTGGCGAGGCAACGCCAACCACCACCATGACCGAAATGCAGTTTGATTTGCGATGCAGTTGTTTCTGTTTTGTAGTTGTTGTTTGCCTTGCATTTTTGTCTGCACCTGGTCTGGTTGGTTGGTCTGGTTGGTCTGGTTTAAGCTTCGTCTTGCAGCCTTAGCTCAGGATCTGGGCGAGAGAGGTTTATGGGAGGTCCGGCGAGGCAGCGCCAACCACCACCACTGGCCATGACCGAAATGCAGTTATTTGTTACATTGCACATTTGTTCTTTGCAGTTGTTTGTGCATTGCATTTTTGTGCATCTGGTCTGGTTGGTCTGGTTGGTCTGGTTTGTGCTTCGTCTTGCAGCCTCAGCTCAGGATCCGGGCGAGAGTGGTTTATGGGAGGTCCGGCGAGGCAGCGCCAACCACCACCACGACCGAAATGCAGTTTTGCTTGCGTTGCAGTTGTTGTTTGCATCTGGTCTGGTTGGTCTGGTTGGTCTGGTTTGAGCTTCGTCATGCAGCCTTAGCTTTGGGTCCCTGGCCAGAGAGATTTAGGGGAGGCCTGGCGAGGCAGCGCCAACCACCACCACGACCGAAATGCAGTTTTTGTTTTGCATTGCAGTTTTTGTTTGGCTTGCAGTGTATTGTTACCTTGCAGTTTTTTTTTTGCATCTGGTCTGGCTGGTCTGGATGGTCTGGTTGGAGCGTGCGTGCGTGCGTGCGTGCGTGCGCGTGTGGGTGTGGGTGTGGGTGTGGGTGTGGGTGTGGGTGTGGGTGTGGGTATGTGGGTGTGGGTGTGGGTGGGTGTGGGTGTGGGTGTGGGTGTGGGTGTGGGTGTGGGTGTGGGTGTGGGTGTGGGTGTGGGTGTGGGTGTGGGTGTGGGTGTGGGTGTGGGTGTGGGTGTGGGTGTGGGTGTGGGTGTGGGTGTGGGTGTGGGTGTGGTGTGTGGTGTGGGTGGGTGTGGGGTGTGGGTGTGGGTGTGGTGTGTGGGTGTGGGTGTGGGTGTGGGTGTGGGTGTGTGTGTGTGTGTGTGTGTGTGTGTGGGTGTGTGTGTGTGTGTGTGTGTGTGTGTGTGTGTGTGTGTGTGTGTGTGTGTGTGTGTGTGTGTGTGTGTGTGTGTGTGTGTGTGTGTGTGTGTGTGTGTGTGTGTGTGTGTGTGTGTCAGGGCCCTTTTCACATTGACAAGTGGGACGAGGACGGACAAGAGAGGAGGAGGAAGCGGATGAGCGGCATAGAACAGAGTCGTGAGAGGAGGAGAGGAGGAGAAGGAGAAGGAGGAGGAGGAGGAGGAGGAGCAGGGGGAGGAGGAGGAGGAGGAGGAGGAGGAGGAGGAGGAGGAGGAGGAGGAGGAGGAGGAGGAGGAGGAGGAGGGAAGGGGGACGTGGAGGAGGAAGAGGAGCAGGATGAGGAGGAGGGGTGACAGGAGGAGGAGCGGCAGCAACACAGAGGATGACCAGGAGGATGAGCAGCAGCAAGGAGGAATGCGCGGCCGAGAGGACGGGGACGAATGACACGGAAGAGGGCGAGGAGGAGCAGCAGCAGCAGCAGACAGCAGACAGGAGCAAGAGGATGTGGACGATGAGTCCCCCAAGCCCGTCCAACGGTCAAATGAGCTCTTCCACCACACTTGGACCCCCTTTCAATCCCACGCCCCTCCCCACCTCAGGCTCCCGGCCCCCTCTCCCTTGCCCTCCGCCACAGCCGTCTCGGTGCGGTTTCCCGCCCCCTCCCTGCCCGCCCTCCCCTCCTCCCTCCCTGCTGTCCCCCCCCCTCTGTCCATCAGGCGTCACAATCCTTTTCGTCGTGGCGAGAGTCTGGAACCCTGTACCCAGAATCCTCCAGAGGCCCAACGAGGGCCAAGAGATTTCAAAAACCATGATCGGAGAAGCGAGGTCCTCGAACCCTGTCTCCAGAACCTTCCAGGGCCCCGATGAGGGCCAAGAGACCCCCAAAACAACGATCCTCGATCAGGGCACGGAGGAGGGAGAGGAGGATGGGGAGGCCCCTCCCCCGTCCCCCACACCCCTCCCCGCTGTCACGCCACCCTCCCCGCAGCCCCACTGCCCACCGCCCGACTCAGCCCCCCAACCACCCACCTCTCCCGTCCCCTATCCTATCCCAAACGATGTATCGTCCTCTCCTCATCCTCTCTACTCCTCCCTTCTCCACTCTCCTCTCATCCCCTCTCCTCCCCTCCGCTCCTCCGCTCCTCCTTCCCGTATATTCTCTCCTCCGCTCTCTTTCTTTTCTCTTTACGTTTCTCTTTGTTTGTTTCTCTGTCTCTTTCTCTCTCTGTCTCTCTCTCTTTCTCTCTCTCTCTCTCTGATTCCCTTACGCAACGCCCTCAGGTGCAGCAGAGCACCTCCAGGAGGGGCCCAGGCAACGGCTTCGAAGCTGGCAGCGTGCGGGCCCGCACCCCCTCCTTCTAATTGCCCATCTTCGTCCACCCCTCCTCACCCCATCTGGTTGGAAACTTTTGGCTGTCGTGTCTCTCCGCCGGTTCTGGCCCACCGCGCTGCGACGCAACACGCCACCCACTTCCCAGTCTCCGGGCATCCACGTGCAGAGCGTGGAGCGGAGCGACATGTTGCCCGCTCGCATGGCAGAGCGTGTGGGACCACCGCCGCGATACGCTAGGCAAGAGTGCCCGACCGTACTCCTCCGCCGCCCGCCTCCTCTCGATTTTGTTCGGGTCAAAACTCTTTTTGGCATTCCAGTGAACCTTCGGCTTCCGATACCGTGCCTGGCTTGTGGGTCGGAGGCTTCTTGGGCGTCAGCAGGGGTCTCTTGGGAATGGGAAGCCTCTTCCCTCCGTTCTGATTCCCCATCAGGTTCCTCCACCCCAGGCTCTATCGTGCCGACACCGTTCTGATCACCACCATCAGATCGCCAGGGCTCGAGCAGACACAACAGCGAGCGGCCGAGCCCACTCCAGTCACGAACACACCTTCCTGTTTCCAGGCGGCGCCGCCTCGAAACAACGCGAGAGGGGGGCGGCGGGCCAGCTGTCTTTTCGCCTGCGTTCCGGGAACTTTCCATCTACGCCGGGGTCAGCGCGGCCGCGATGGAGCTTCGCACCGCATTTTCATGGCAGCGCCCCCAAACTCAGACGGCGGTGCGCGGGACCCCACCGCGCTGCCAGCTGCTTGCCAACAGGCGTTCCGGGGCCGTCATCGTGTTGGCGACGTGCATGTCTTTCCGACCGGTGCATCATACAGAAAGCACCTCGACACCACGATCCTGCGCCCGTGCTCGGCAGGACGGCGCCCTTGCGAGCACCATCTGCCGTTGTTCACCACGCGCAGCTACTTCTCATCACGCCGCTCAGCCTGTCGTTCTCATCATTGCACGTCTTTGTTGAGTTCGTTGTTGTTGAGTTGGGTTTCGAAGAATGTCTATCGCGGACGATGGGCAAACGAAATGATGCGCCAAGGCGGAGGGTTCTGTAGAGCCATACCACCCAGGCTCGTGGGAGCCCTCCTGAGCATGAGCAAGGAAAGCTTCCATGCAGGCGGGCGGGGCTGGCTGGCAACCGCTACGGCAGCGCAGCGTGGCTTTCGCAAGGCTGCGCAGACCTATGGTCCACCGCGGCGGTTACATGCGTGGAACGTGGGCCACGACACCCACGGTAAGGGCGTCATTCGTATCGTGGCCAAGGAGCGGATCATTGCTTTGCAGCCACGCGGTGCGCGAATTGCAGCCCTACGGAGGACGGCTGGGCTTCGCATGCAGGCCCTTTAGGCGGACAGAGCTGCTGCCCTCGGCCGCCTGTAGCGCCGCCGTGTCGGGTACCGCCGATGAGCACCTCACCAAGCTGAGGAACACTGCCGTGCTCCTATGCACTGGCCGTGGTGGCTTGGGCACTGATTACAGCATGCTGCACCTGACCAGACGGATCCCTACATGGACACCATATTCGACGTTACCTTGGCCCCGACGGCGCGGTACTGCGCCGCGGTCGGGGATGGCCATCTGCAGTTGGCGAGATTGGAGAGGGCGCGGCAGACGCTGGAGCCGGCTTGGTCAGACACGAAGCCTACCTGGCGTGAAGCGCGATCCGGCACAGGCGCTCTCATGAAGTTGCTCCGCGCGCCGCCGAAGGAGGTGTTCCAGCTGGTGCGCGGGTGCCTTCGGCGATGTCATGGCAGGCAAATCCATATGGCCAGGATGGCTTGCGAGGGAAGGCAGGGGGCGGCAATCGAACGCCTTTGCGGGAGTGCCCGGCAAGCCGCAGGCCGCTGGCGCGGACAGACATGGCCCGCGCCAGCCCTTCCCGAAGGAAGATGGCTGGGGTGGACAGACGGCCCGCGCCAGCCCTCCCATCGAGGAAAGGGGGGCACCGTTTTTGTCGCGCGCGCGCAGAGAGCGGGTGGACGCGACGGATCAAGTTGCCTGGCGGCCACGGAGGGCGCGCGCAAGGCGCCGACAGGCAGGCAGGCGCGCCTGGCTGGGAAAGGATAAACGGAACTGCTTGCTTGGCCGGCCCCACGAGGCAGGACATGCGCCCTCTCGCGCAAGGCGTGCCGACGCAGACGGCTGCTGACCAGCCCCCCCACGTTGGACGAGCAATCTGCGGCGCCCATGCTTAGATCGCGCTGTGTCTGGGCTGCCCCAACCACCCTGCGCCTGCGCGAGCGTTCGGGAACGATCTTCTGGCGCCCGCGCCACTGCGCGCCCCCCTTGCGGAGGGAATACGCGCCCGCGCCAGAGTTGGGCAAGACGGCCTGCAACGATTGTCGAAAGTTGTTGGCTGAGAGCTCGCGCCGAGCTGCGCGGCCAGCAACGGAAAACAGCGGTCCGTCTGGGGGGTCGGGCCAAATTCGCGCCCGAAGGTTCAGCCGCGCACTCGGCAAGCGGGCCGGGCGCATCTGGCCCAACGCCGGAACGGCAGAGATAATGCCGAATGCCCCGGCCGTCCGGACCATTCTGCTGCCGCCTTAGTGGCGCGACTGAGTGGTCTGAGTCGACGCGCGCGTCTGACGCCGAGGGCGCCTGTATAAAACGCCGCCGCTGCGCCGCGCGAGCCGGCGGGGGAATTCGCGGCAGGACGCGCCGCGCAGGAGTGGACAAGCTGATCCAAAGAAAACGTGTTTTTTTTTTTCCGCGAGGGCGTTTGCGCGGTCAGCTCTCTTCTTCAGACCGCGGCAGAAAGCTGTCTTGCGCTAAGTCCAAGCGCCCGCGCGCGTTGGCGGCTGCTGTCGCTCCACGCGCCGCGCGCGAACGGCGGCGCGAACTGCGGGGATCGAGCCCCGCGGCTGTCCGTCGATGCGCGCGAAGAGAAGCAGCGCTATATATGATCGGCGTCGCGCCGGGAATGCTTGAAGCCCAGTCTCTGTTTAGATGCGGCTGACTGCCGCGTGCAGAGCGGATTCGCAACGGCCCACTGTAGAAAGCCCCCGCGAGGCTCGGGGGCATTCCCGAGTCGCGCTCGGAGCTCGTTGACGGCGCCCTTCGCGTCAATGCGCTTGCGGCCGCCCCTGACACAGCGGGGTCTGAACACAGGGGCCCGCGCGCGCCCGCCCCGCCCTCGCGCGCCCCCGGGCCCCCGAGAATCGGATCGCCCGGGTCGCCGCTGAGAGGCTGCGATGGCGCGGCAGCCGCGGGGGTCGCCAGAGGCTCCACCCGCATTTCAGACATCATTTATATGGCCCAGGCCGATGCGTGGGAGCCCCCGAAGCAGCTCCATTGGGCGCGAAACTTGAGCCGAAAAGGCGACGGTGAAGGCTGGGGGATCTGCGCGGCGATCTGGGAATGCGCTGGCTGGCGAAGTATAGCGACGCGGAAATCCGCATCTTGGCCCATTGCCCCATCAACCCCCGGATCTCTGCCGAGAGTCTCGAGGCGGCGCCGGGATGGGGCGGGCGAGGGGGGGCGGGGCGGCGGCGCTTGGAAACCCGATTGCGCGCCGCGCGCATCGGCCGCGCGGATTGGTCGGACAGCCGCCTCCGCCGCAGCCGGCCTTCCAACCCGCGACGGGGAGGCGATTGGAGTGCGGGCGATTTGTCGATGCCCCCGCGGACTGTGCCACGCGCGTCCGGACGCGACTCCCCGGCTTAAAAAATCGGCGCTGCCCTCCCGCGCGCCGCTCAGGCGGCTGAGGGGGTTCGCCGCGCGGCCCCATGCACGGTCGCGCCGGGGCGCGACGGGGGCAGGCAGAATGACGGGGGCACGCGCGCCAGATATGTAGGAACGTTTTTGGATGAGCTTCTGGATTTGTTCTGCTGTTGTCGTTGCTGCTTGGGGCGCGCGGCGTCGGCGCCCACCTCCGCGGCCCCCCTCGGCGCGCGGCCCCCGCCCTATCCCCTGCCCCGCCCCCCGCCGCCCCCCCCCCGCCCCCCTTCCCCCCCCGGGGCCGGCCGACCAGCCGCGGCGCGCGGGAGGGCGAGGGACGGAGCAGGGGGCGCGAGGGGAATGAGAAGGAGGGCGAGCGGGAGACGCCCAGGCGGACCGACGACGAGGCAGAGCCGAGCTCCGGCCCAATGCGGCGCCACCGCACCAGACAACGCGCCCGCGACGGAAATGTTCCGCGCCGCGCGCCTGCGACAGGGGCCCCAACGGACAGATCGCGCAGGCGGGCCCCAACGCCGCCCTCGTGCCAAACGACGCACTCGCGACGCGAACAATCAAGACCCCGCGCATGCCAGAGGGGGCCAACGGACAGATCCCGCTGGGGGCCGCCGCCGCCGCGGCGGAATTAAGCCTTGAGCGTTGAGCATATGTTGCGCAGGCTGGCTTGCTGATTCCTGGCGCTCGCGCGCGTTTTGGAAGGTGGGGACTTGTTATATGTATGTTTGTATATATGTATGTATGTATGTACGTATGTATGTATGTATGTATGTATGCATGCATGTGTATATATATACATATATATACATATATATATATATATATATGTACGAATGCGCTTGCGCATCTGCAAACAAGTGTGCCACCGATGGCAAATTGATCGGTGAGCTCCGGCGATCGCGCGCGGGCGGAGGGGGGGTGGGGGGCGCAATCTACTTGGCAAGTAGTATGCGATGGATATGCAGGAGGGGGGAGTTGCAGGGGACATCGGGGGAGCGCACGACCCTGGATTTGTCGCCCAGGCACTCTTGCGGCCAGTGGTAGACGTTGCCCGCCCGGCCCGCCAGCGCGCATTCGGCGCGGGCCAGCGCGCTTGTTCCTCAGGCTTTTGCGCTGAGAGAACGAGCGCGCGATGGCGCCTTTGCCGGTTGGCGGGCTTTCGCGACAGCATTCGCGCGCGAGCTGCTCGACGGCGTCGCGTTGGTTCTCTTTGTAGGACTTGGTCTCCAGACATTGCCGACTGCGGGGATTTGCCGAGCGCGAACGACCCAACTTAATTGCGCTGTAGCTGTTGCAAGAGTTATGTTATGGCTGCCCAGTCAGACGCGGGCGCCCGGGCAGGAACAAGCGAAGTCGTTTGCTGGGCTGCTGCAGCAGACCAGCGGCTGGCGCGCGGCGCGCCGCCGCCGCTGGCCGAAGTTCCCTAGAACACAAGAGCGCGTAACCAAATCATGCGCCAGAAACCATGTAATGTACAATGGTTTCTTGCCGATTCGTCCGCAACCGAATTGTCGCTGTGTAGAAGCGATTTCGCTGCAGAAGGGTGCCTTCTTTTTATTTGGTTGCGGGAAATGTGGTTACGAAGTGTAAGTTGGTTATGATTTCGTTATGTAAGTTGGAGATTTGGTTATGGTTTGGTTGCGGTACATCAAATATGGTTAAGCTTTGGTTACGGTTCAATACGGTTATGAATTGTTTATGATTTGGCTACGAAGTGGTTACGACGTTCGCGGTGCACCGCGAACGTCGCAACCAAACCGTAACCAAACCTGGCCCCCCATGCGGGGCGCATATGAAACACTGACCCCCAGAACCACCCAAACCATTCATGGGACGTCTTGTCTCGCAGCGCGAGGGCGAGAATCTTGCGTTCGGGAACGGCTGGGTGCGCGATCCCTCTGAATGGGCGTGCGGGAGTGGGGGTACGGACATACGTGGAACCCCCTACGGTGCACGATCCTGGTGAGGGGTCCGCAGCAATTGGCGGCGCATCGAATGCGGCGGGGAGGCGTAGGAGGAGGAGAAGAAGGAGGAGGAGGAGGAGGAGGAGGAGGAGAAAAAGGAGGAGGAGGAGAAAGAGGAGGAGAAGGAAGAGGCAGAAGAGGTGGGGTTTATGAAATTACGCTCGCTGCGCAAAGCCGCGGCGACTAAAATTGAGGAGGGGAAGGAGGAGAAGGAGGAGGAGGAGGAGGAGGTGATGGTGGGGGGGATTCAACAAAGGAGGAGGAGGAAAAGGAGAAGGAGGAAGGGAAGGAGGAGGACAAGGCAGAGGAGGAGGAGGAGGAGGAGTGGCGAGGACGATCCGCAGTTGATCTGAACTTCCTCGCAGATCAAGGTCGATGTCTTCCAAGATGGCCCACGAGCGCCCTTAAAGTTCCTAAGCGCCAAGAGGGTCCCAAAAGGCGCCCAGACGGCCCCAAGAGGCGCCCAAGATGCCTCCAAGAGGCGACCAGGAGACCCCCAAGAACTTTCAAGAATATCCCCGAGGCACCCAAGATGCTCAAAGACGACCATGGGCTCGCCAAGATGCCCCAAAAACGATCCAAGAGGCCTCCACTGGGGTGCCCTTCCTCTGTGTGCTGCCCACTTCCCTGATCGAGGCTATTCTTTTGGGCATCGTTTCTGCATGCGCTGGTGGGGTTACGCTAAGCGGTTAAAATTCCACTCATTTCTACCCGCACCTCCTAGTTCAAAGTCTCCCTCTTCAAGCTTCGTCTTCCCTCCAAGCCTTCTCTGACCCTCTTACTCCTATAATATGTCCTGCAAGACTCATCCTTGTCATTATCCATTTGGGCCTGCTTCAAAAACTCCTTCCAACCCTCCTGGTTTTAACCTTGAACCCTGGCGTCAAGTCATCCACGTGTCAATGCTATTTCTCGGCCCTCGTGCTCTCGCCGTGCTTCCGCCCATGCCTTTTCTGTTTCCTTTTTCTCCTTCTCTTTCCCCCTCCTTTTCCCCTGCTCCTCTCCTCCTCCGTCTCCTCCTCCTCCTCCTCCTCCTCCTCCTCGCCCCTCCCTTCTCAATCCACCTCGTGCTTGCGAGTGGTGTGTTCCTTCTCCCTCTCCGAGTCATTTTCCTCCTGGTCTTGCTTTTCTTGATAACGTTCTGTCTCCTTCTCATCAGTCTTCCCTCCTGGTCGTTCGCTTTTCCTCGTCGTCTTCCACGACGCCTCGTTTTCCCCAGGTCCTTCTTCTGCTCCCGCTCCCTTTCTCGTTATGTACTTCTCCGCGTACGCATTTTCGTTGTCACTTTCGCCGCCTTGCTCCAACGCCCCTTTCTTGAGCCCAATCGGGGATGTCGAAGATGTTCGGTTCGATGTGTTTACGATTTGGTTGCGATTTACGTTTCTGGGTTATGAATTGGCTACGGAAATTGTAAATATGGTTACGATGTGATTACGCAGAGATCTTCCCGGGAAGATTTTGGTTACGGAGGTGTTCGATGCATTTTGATAGCTGAAGTGTGTTAGGGGTCGATCGTAACCATATGTTTTCCGTTTTGGTTACGCGCGACAGTTTCGTGCGTAACCATATTATTTGGTCACGTACACTTAGGGTTGCGCCTGGCGACGCGGCGCCGCCCCGGAGGCTGTCCGGCCAGCGTTCTCGGCGGGCGCCCCGGCCAGGTCGCTGGAGGCACCGCGCCTCCAGGACCGCCAGAAGTGGCGGGGAAGATGCCCGAGAGGTCAACCGGGGGCCAAAACCTGCCGGGCCGAGGTGGCCTGGCCCAGGATCAGGTCGAAAGGCATCATCTGCACGCGTTGGGCCCTGGACATCGCGCCGCTCGCCGCCGCGCCCGTGAGCAGCGACGCGCAGCGCTTCTCGATCAGAGAGAACAGCGAGACGATCGCGCGCGCGAGGTCGCGGGCCTCGCCCGAGTTCTCCGCAGCCTCGGCCCGCTCATTGAGGAACGCCATCAGCTTCTCGTGCGAACCGCCGCGCTCCTGAAGACAGGCTCTTCCATTTGCGCCGGCGCGCGCCTTGCTAAGCCACCTTGCTTTTCGGGGTTTCGAGTTCGGCGTTTCCGGGGCAGGCGGCCGGCGAGGCCATCTGGACAGGGTCTCTGCCACGGCATTGGCAGGGTCGGGGTCGGTGAGGATGGCTTCCCAGGCAACCTTCCCTTTTGGCATGGTCGCGCGGCGGAGGACGGCCCTCCGCGGGGAGCGGTCGTCCACCTCTCCTGTCGAAGTCGCCGCGCAGGTCCTGGAACCCGCTCTGGAGCTTGGCCGCAAACGCTTCGACGGCCTGGCCGGCGGCCACGAAGACGACCTCGTTCTCCCCGATGGCCGCTTCCAGCAGCTCAGTGACGGCATCGCGGATCTCGCCGCCCGGCGCGACGGCGACGCCCAGGGCCTTCTGGATCAGAGCCTGGACCCGAACCTCGGAGACGGACGCCATAGGGTGCCTGCGTGCGAGTGGGCGGACGGGGTCGGCGGGCAGCGCGGCTCGGGCCCTGACAGCTTCGGAGGGGCCTGCAAGGCGATCGCGTCGCTCCTCTGGGCCTTGTTGGACGGGGTCGAGAGCCCTGACAGCCGCGGATAGGGGCGAGAGCTCCGGATTTAGGGTTCGCACACCAATCAAGGCTAGAACCACGGCCGTTCTGTCATATCAGGCGGGATTGCACGAGGGCGCGCGGGGCGGGGGCGCAGAGGGGGGGACAGGGGGGACGGGGAGATCGCGCGGCGGCGTGGAAGGGGTGGGGAGAGGGGCGAGGGCCCCTGACTGTAGCACCAAGCGTGGCGGACAGAAGATCGACGGCGATATGTACTTCTATGCAAAAGCTGGAGAATCCGTCACTGCGCACGCTGGCGTTTCGCCGCTGCGGGAGCTAGCTGGCAAGAGCGCGACACGTCAGATCTGAGCGGGGCGCCCGTCGGAAGTCTCTGCGGCCGCTGCGGGTCCATAGGAGATCCGAATTTGGCCGCCAGGACCACGCCCTGGGCGAAAGCAGAACCAGGGCGCGCCAGGGCCCACCGGCAGGAGCAGCAGATCTTGCAAATTTGTATCCCGCGCCCAGGCTCGCGCAACGCGCTGAAGTCACGGGGGCGACAGTGCGCGCGGCGGATGTGCCCGCGCGATTTGGTCAGCAAACCCAAGTTCGAACGCGGCGCGCTCGGGGCTGCGCCGGGAAGGGGCGGGGCCAGCGAGGCCACCGCGGTCGCAGAGCAAGTCGACCGCGCACTGAACGCCCACGCGTTCTGGGACTTCAAGGAATCAGTCCCGCCGAAGCATGGCGCAGCGAAAAGGATCTGAACCCCGGGCATATGCAAAGGTGGCAACCCTGGACCCGGAGTTCGCCGCAAGGTTGATGCGACCGGGTAGGCGGGCCGTTTGTTCTGCCTCGTCCAGAGCCAGTGTCGTTAGCTCCAGGCGCGGCTTGCGGCCGCGTCCAATATTTACGCGACGAACGGCCGATGCGCCATCGACCCGCCAGACTCTGAGAATCTGCGGCGGCGGACGCATTCGGCTGCGACCCAGCGTTCGTCATATAATTGATGGCGCTCGGCCTCGGCAAATCCTGCGAACAAGTGCGACGCCGGGCGGCCGAGCGCCCGAGGCGGCCGGGCCCGAGCTGCCAGGGTGGTCGCGCCAGCCGCGCTTGGCGCTGGCGTCGTTTTCTATCATCTGCATCTCGCCCCGCTGCGCTAGTAACCCCCGCAGTTGGACGTCGGGCGACGTGGGCCCCCAGCAAGAGAGGCCCGCACCCGCGCAGAGCATTTGTTTGACAGGGGGCGTGGAAAACACGCGTTGCAGATGGCGTGGATCGTAGCGACTCTGCTCCGATGACTGGACGGGCGGGTCGGCGCTCGCGCCGGCTCGCCAGGCCGCGCGCGCGCTGGCAGCGTTGAACTCAGCGTATTTGTGGCGCATTCGGCGCCGGGCCCAGGGCAGAAGCTCCGCTGGGTGGGAGGCCGAACCCGCGACAGCGGCTGCCTTGCCGCGCAGGGCCCGCTGATTGTCGTCGCGCAAGACGCTTGCGCAGGCGACGCAGCAGCGGGGGCACTTCTCGTTCGACGCTGCGACGACGCAGTTGGCCGCGTCGAAGCTCCAGTCGATCCACAACTGGCGTTGCGCCGGCGGTTTAATTCTGGATGTTTTATGAAAGATTGGGATGCCACGCGCGAGCGGGAAGTCGACGGAGGCGCAGAGTTGGCGCCGCGGGTCGGCCTCGGCGCTAGCGGCGCCCGGGAAGTCGCGCGCAACGCCCGAGTTACTGACGCCAGCGTTGTCGACGAGCACTCTGGGAATTCCTTCCATGTTCTAATAGTTCGCGCCTGGGGCGTCGGCCAGCCCGAAAGGTGAAAGGTCGCAATTGCCACTCTTGCGGGCGGGAGACAGCGAAAATCCTAGGGGGGCGCATCTTCCTTGGCCGCGCGCCAATGGAAGGAGCTGTCCTGGATGTCCAGGGCGAGCGTCCAGGATCCTGTTGACAGCGTGCTCACTGCCCTTTCAAGAGTTCCGCAATGGACAGACACTTCAGGTAGGAGTTCATTGACGCGGCCTCTGCGGAAGTCGACGACCTGCCCTTGCACCGATATGTTTCGGGCGCTGCCTCGGCGCAGTTTGGCCAGGGCTCGACAATGAGAGCGCGTCGGTTTATATTCAAACCAGCTGGATTCCGCGCGCCAGGGGCCCGCGAAGTCACCTTTGCCGCGGAGTTGAGGCGTTTGAACGCTCGCTCTGCTCGCGCCTCGTTTCCCCGACGCGAGGGGCGGTTGCGCGCGCGCCTGGGGGCGGCGCCAGGGGCGCCCAGGAGGCGACCCCCTAGCCGCCTGTCCAGGGGGGCGCGGGGCACCCCGCTGGGCCGCATAACACCGAACTTCAGAGCGAGGCCCCGGATCCCCTGCCACCAGCAGAGGGCGGCACTGCCCTTGCGAACTCGTCACTGCAAGGACTCCGTGGCAGCCGCCTGCGGCCCGAACCGGCCACGGAGCGGCAAGAGGCGGCGAGGGGGGGGATGGCGCGGGGATGAAGCTTCAAACGCAGGGTTACACTGATTTGCATTATCATAACAGTGGGGGTGCACAGGCGAATACTCACATGACAACTGCAGACGGCGAGCAACGCGCAGAATTTATGTATTGCCCCAAGGATATGTCGGCGATGGCGCGCGCAAGGTTTGCTCGCCCGCGCGCCAGCATTGGTCTTCCTGTTCTGCGGCCAGCCACGACGGAAGGGATCGCGAGCGAGCCTCGGGGGCGGCGGGCGCGACCGAGAGCGGGGCGCGCACTGCCGCGGACGCCGCCGCGCAGCCTCCACCCCCGAGCGGGGCCCCATTGCGCGCGCTGCATGTCATTGGGAGGCGCGCGGCTTGCATGCGTTTGCATATTTGTATACAGCGCATGATATCGCACGACCATGCACACTTTAGGATTGTGCAGGAGTGCCACAGCCGGTTGGCGCGATGAACCCGAGGCGCCATTCGGACCTGCCGGGGTCTGCGGCGAAAATATCTGCCCGAGGGGATCAGAGAACGAAAGACCGAGGTCGCCCTGCCCGCTTGCCGAGGGGGCGCGCGGCGGCCCGGGGCGGCCCTCAGCGCGTTGGGGCGGCCAAGGGCAGTTTGCGGCGTCGGCCTGCCGGCCGAGGAGATGCGCGGCAGCTCCAGGCATCTAATTTATATATTGCGAGGAAGGCCGGGGAAGCCCTGCCTGCCGGCCGAGGGGGCGCGCGGCGACACAGGGGTGCCCGCGGGGTCCCACCGCAGAAAGCCGGCGGCAGCGCGGGGGCGGCCAGCGCGAACCCTCACGATGGAAGACCTGCCGTGGTGCCTGCGCGCAGGAGAACGTGGAATCAACGCAAGACAAAGCAACGCCCCCCACCCCCAAACAAAAACCTTTTTCCCGAAAGTGCAGCCCACTTAGAGAGTGATCTCCTCCAGCGCGAGGAGACAGGCCTTCCCCCAGGGCCGCGGTGAGGCGCAGGGCAACGCCGCGCACCTTAGCGCTACCAGGTGCGATTATTCTAGGAGCTCGCGCGGGACAGCCGCGCAAGCTCTGGGCAGGGGCCTCCTGGGGCGCGGCGAAACGGCTCGCCGAGGGCCACTTGACCAGCCCGCGGTGCCCGTTCTGCCCTGGCCAGCAGAGCTGCGCAAGGACGGCCAGTTTCACGAGCGCCCGAAGGTGCTCAGCGCTGGCCAGGACGGAGGAGACCTTGTCGAGCCCCTCGACGCAGACCTGCTCCAGGTCCGCCAGAGGTTGCAGGAACTCTGCAGCATCGGGGCCGCCGGCGGCGACTACGACCGCTTCGACATCGTGGAAGGCACCCCTATGCTGCCGAGAGGCGGAGCCCGTAGCCGAGCTGTAATGGTGAGGGACTGGACGACGGACGCCGACGCCAGGTCCACGGTGGCCTACCGGGACGGCTCAGGCTGCGACGCGCCCTGGCCCGAGCCGCGCAGGCGCAGCTGGGCGCGCGTCCAGCTCGGCGCGGATTACGCGTCCATGCGCGTGGTCTTTGGCGCGCTGCCAGGCCGACGACAGACTGTCGGCGGCGCGTAGCGCTGGGCCTTTTCCTGCAGGCTGTCCGCCATGTGGGCCACCTGTCATCCTCGGCCGCGGACTTGGCGGCGGTGGCGCGGGATCTCCAGAGCTGGGATCCTGAGCTGGCATCCTCCCGCGGGAAGTATGCCGACATCTGGAAGCTGATCTTCCACGTAGCGCAGGAGCGCGAGCGGCCCCGCGTCTGGTCGCGCCCAGCCAACCTCGTCGCGCAGGACTATATCTTGGCCGTGAAAGCCAGCAGCCCTGCGACTTCTACGGCAACATGTGGGTCAATTTCTTCGCCAAAGTTGGGGCCGTGTCCTACTGGCTACCGACGACGCGACTGGACCTGTTCAAGGTCACCATGAGCGACGCTTAGAAAAGGCTAAGCTGTTTTTGGGGATGATGACGGCGGCGGGCCCCCTTTTCGGATGAACTAGAGAAGCTCGTCCGGCTCTTCGACGCGCGCCTGCGCAGCTGGTCGAGAACACGCAAGAGATCGGCAGGGATGGGGCCGGCTGGATGTTCGCGAGGTGCACCGCACGTGCCGTCAGTGAGGCCGCGCTCGCCAGACTCGAGCGCTCGTCTTGCGAGCCAGCTGCGCTCCAGCGCCCCATGGCCCGTGCCAGGCAAAACCTTCCCTACGCCTCCTCCTCCTCTGCGGGCGCCTCCTTGCCTTCCTCGTCCTCAGAGGCTATCGCCATCGCTTCCGAGCTGCTGACTGCTGCTTCTTGGGGCCCGAGGTTGGCCATCCTGAAGGCGAGAGACCCTGGACTTCACCGCGCTGCCTGTGAGGTATGGGGAGACCGTTGGGGGCCCCGCCCCACCAGCGGCCAGCCTGGGGCGTCTGCGGACGCGGCGAGGGCGCCTGGCTCCGGGGCGATGATAGGACTGCGTGTGCTAACCATACTGTTTGTAGTTTGCCTCGTGCCCGTAAGCCACCTCAGGGGCCCATTGTGTTCAGTATCGCCCCTGAGGCTTCCTATGAGTTTGTGCGAGGCCACCGTTTGGTCAACATAAGCCAGTTCGGTTATTGTGTAAATTGTGGTGGGTCAGCTGTGTGAATGAATGGACGCCTGCAAGGGCCCAGCCAACTGGAATATTAGCCGTCCCCGTACCACGGCCTTGAAACATCCCAAGGCTGGGTGTCACCATCGAGCGGGTATTCCCCCCAGTGGGGACACGCCCCGCGGCTATGGTAGCCGCTCTTGAACTTCGTGGCACTTTCGTTAGGTTTGGCTGGCGATGGAACCATTAGATGTGCGGCTCCTTCTCCCCCGCGTTCCATCCTCCTCCTCCTCCTCCTCCTCCTCCTCCTCCTCCTCCTCCTCCTCCTCCTCCTCCTCCGCCTCTTCCTCCTCTTTCTTCCCTCCTCCCTCCATCCTCTCTCCTTCCCTCCCTCCCTCCCTCCTCCCTTCTCCCTCCATCGGTCGTGCACGCGAGTGCCGCGGGCACCCGAGCTGCTGCCGCTGGCCCTGCGGCCGCGCGCGGCGCGGGTGCCCCAGCTGCCGGCCGAGGGGGGTGGGCAGCGGCCGGGGGGGAGGCCTCCGCTTCGGCCTACGCTGCGGCCCAGTTGGGCTCCTCGGCGCGGGACGATCGACAGCGCCTGCATCTCTTTCCCCATTCCTCCTCCATGTAGGTTTGAGCGCGCGCTGTTCTTTTATCCCGGGGGGAGGGCTGGCCCAGGCCCGGGTTGTGCATCCTGGATCCAGTGCGTTCTTCATTGGGGGGGCAGGGGGGGGGGGTCCGCTGCGGCCGCATTGGGCCCTTCGCTCCCCTCGGGAGCGTCCAAGAGGGGGATGCTGGCTGCAGTGGGGATGCGCGTCAAGAAACCGACTGCTTTCTGTCGGGGTACCCTGGGTTTCTTCGCTCCTCACGCTGCGCGGTGAAAATCCCGCGGCCGTTGGAGGAGCGGCTGCGTTCAGACTGATTTGGGTCTCCCTCCCCACTTGCATCTCGCGCCTGCGGGATTTCACGGCAGGGTTTCTTGCGAAT
Organism: Prorocentrum cordatum; assembly: GCA_963575745.1. Taxonomy (NCBI): domain Eukaryota; class Dinophyceae; order Prorocentrales; family Prorocentraceae; genus Prorocentrum; species Prorocentrum cordatum. The sequence continues at coordinate 1,363,467 of CAUYUJ010004447.1, forward strand.
GTTTCTTGCGGCCGCGTCCGCAGTGTAGGGGGATGGATATCATGGCCAGGGCCATGGTGTTTCCTCGGATTTCATGGCCACCTCCTCTAATGTCAATGGGTCCCCCTCCCCCCCTTGGGCCGCGCACGTGCCTCGGGCCATGATTTGCGACCCCCCCCTCGGACGCCTGGACGCCCCCCTCGTTGGACGCCCCCGACCCACCAGTCTGGCCCCATTGGGCCCTTCGGCGCGGGACGATCGACGCGGGTACGAAAAAATTGGCACAAAGACCGACACCGTTTCCGGGTCATTTGAAACAGGACTCGTTGTCGGTGTCGTCGCGGGCGTTTTTCATTTGAGACAGAAGGCCGGCTGCCCAACAGCGGCCGCTGTCGGTTGTGGACCTGATTTGATGTTGTCCATCGTACCCGTTTTTCCGTACCCATCTCGGGCGTTCAAATTGGCCCTTCCCCCCCCCCGTCCCCCTTCCGTCGTCGGGAAGGGGGAGGGTTCAAGGTTTTCGAACGTTTTCGTCTGCTCTCGGCGGTTTTCCAGCATCGGGGTGCTTTCCAGCGACTGCGCCTCGCCGAGGGCGTTCCGGGGATGTCTGGATCGCCCCGAAAACCCGAAAGCCAGGAGCCAGCGCTAGGGAGGGATCGGCTTTTTCTTCGCCATGAAGGAGGGCGAATTGAGACAACGGTGGTTGGCCTTCGGGGCGTGCCCTCGTCGCCACGGTTGGACGTAGCTCGGAAAGCTAGTGCGTCTGGAGCCCAGGAGGGGTGCGTTTGGACCCTGGGAGGGGTCAGGGGATATTTTGAGCTGCCGTTGTCTCAGTTTGCCCTGCCCCGAATGAAGTGAACGGGTCCTGAGCGAAACGGGGCCTGAGCGAAACAGGTCCTGAGCGCCGGGATCCTTTGGAAACGATTCAGGACGCAAAGTTGGTCTGGTGGAAGGCCCTGGGGTCCAGGACCCGTTTCCCTCAGGACCCGTTTGTTTCATGCCATTTTCTCGTTCCTCCCTTTTCGTAATTTTCCTCCTGCCTCCCCTCCTCCCTCCCCATCCTCCCTCCTCCTTCCTCTTTCCCCGACCTCCACCCACTCTTCCCTCCTCCCGCCCCTCTTCACTCGACGGCGGCCAGCACTGATCGATGGGGGTCAGCCCATCCCCTCCGAGCTCCTCTGGCTGACCCGTGTCTTGGGAGCCATGCAGCTTAGGCCCGGCCCTCTTCCTCTCCCGCCGCGGACGCAGCCCAGCTGCCTGCGGCTCGCGCTGGCCCAGGGCAGCGCGCCCCTGGCCGTCCCCCGACCACCGCCGTGGAGGAAGCGGGCCCTGGAGTAAACAGGGGCGCCCTCGGGGGCGCGAAGTTGTCCGCGCTTCGCGCTTCGTGGTTCGGCTCTGGCTCCTCCTCGTCCTCCTCTTCTCCCCTGGGAGGCGGCGCGAGAGCGCGAAGTTGTGCGCCCTTGGCGCCTCGCGCAGCGCGAAGCGCGAAGTTGGGAGCCCTTGCTAAACGGGTCCTGGAGGTTTCCCCCCCCCGTTTTCGGCGTCCCGGGGCCCTTCCCAGGCCCCGCCATAATAGCATGATCCCAAAATAATGATCCAAGACAACTTCTGCCTGGGGTAAAACTGCCGAGGCTCAGGACCAGTTTCTGCTCTCTTCGTGTGCGGACCCACGGGGGTCCCCCAACATTGGCCTGCGCGCTCGGCTCTGGCCTCTCCCGCGGCCCGCCAGAAGCCTTGCACCGAGGATCACTCCTGCCTGGGGCCGCTCTGGGGTGTCGCCAGCCCTCTCCTCCGAGGAGGGCTCTCCAGCAGAATCCAGCGGGGCACTGCGAGCCAGGGTGCTGCAAGGTCCGGCTGGAGATGGGAAGGCTTCGGGCTGCGCGCCGACAGTCCCCCAGGCACAGTCCCGGCTGGCCTCAACAAACCCCCCGAGCAGCCCCAGCTGGCCTCAACAGGTCCCCGAGTAGTCTGGGGCGGTCTCGACGCACAGCCTGGCGCTGCTTGCGGCGGCGCCCCTTGGGGCGCTCCGCGCCCCAGGGCTGGGATGCTGAGACCACCCCAGACTACTCGGGGGGGCCTGTTGGGGCCAGCTGGCATTACTCGGGGAGCACGTGGAGGCCACCTGGGACTGTCTTTTGGGGGCTGTCCGTGCGCAGACCGCAGCCTTACCTGCCCCTGGAGGAGCGGAGGAGTGGATGCCGTTGCGGCCCACGGCAGCCGTTCTCTTGAGCCCGCCGCTGCCCTGGTGCATCGAAGTCTCCATCTACGGGGCCCTGGTCCGCTGGTGGGGGGGCGGGAGGGGAAGGCGCGGAGGGAAAGCTCTGACCCCTCCGCCTCACCCCTCCGCCTCACCCTTCTCCCCCCCCCTCCCTCCACCCTCCTCCGCACTCCAACCCTATTGGCGTTGAGCTGGCATGCGCTGCACAGCTGTTGCGCTCATGCAGAAATCAGACGCAGGCGCAATTGCCAACGAACTTGACCCAGGTGAGCGGGCAGCAATAACTTGTTATTGCAAGTCATAAGTCGACGCCCCCAGGCGGGAGTGTCCCGCCGTCGGCGCACCGCGCGATGTCCACCCGCCACGCGCCGCCGCTACGTCGGGCGGGCCAGGCCCCGCGCGGGCATGCTGGCGCGCCGCGCGGCCGTGCGTCGGGGGTCCTTCCTCCCTCCGCTCATCCGTGCACGGTCGTTTTGTCTCCTCTTTGCCGCCTGGCCGCGGGGCGGGATATCAAGCACCCGGTCATGTCTGCAGCGCCCCACCTGCCTAGTGTGCACTCTTAAGGTGGGGCGGCTGGCCGGGGTGTGGTCCTCTGTCTGCCAGTGTGCGGCTCTGGACCAACCCTGGGGGCGACGCGCGGGGCGTCCGTTCGCCAGAGTGCGTCGGACGCGACCGCGGTCGCGCTTCTTTTCTCCACCCTGGCGGAGTCTGTTTCACGGCCCTGAGGGGCCACGGCATTGCTATCAAGCCCAGAGTGGCCCCTTACGTCGGCCCAGTGTGACCAACGTACCCATAGGGTTCCCCCTCGCGGGTCCAGAGCGACCCTCGTCCGGCGGCCCAGAGTGGCTATTCAGTAGCAGGGCAGCCAATTCCAGCCCGCATGTCTGGCGGCCCTAGAGCGGCCAATCTTCGATAGGGCGGCCGTTGCGGCTTGCCTGGCTGCCAGCAGACCCGTGCGTCTCGCTTGGAGGCCCATAGTGGCCAACCGTTGCAAACATTTCTTTCGCATTCCCAGTGAACAGTCGAGCGCGAGACTCGCAGCGCGCCAGACTCGCAGCGAAAATGCAGCGAACTCCCGCCGTCGGTCGACGGTTTTTTGCTATGGCTGCCGCAGGTTCGCAGCGGCTCCGAATGTCGGGTGAACTCAGCAGCTTAAAGGCTGCGCAGGCGGCGCTCGTGCCGTTCGAGGCGAAAACAGAAAGGGGCTCCTTGGTGCGCACCGCATCCCGCGCGCGGGTCGCGTACGCAGACACAGTGTTGTCGCAGGCGCGCGAGCGGCTTCGCTACCTGCTGGTTAAGGGGGCGGGCCCCAGGCTGCAGGGGCGAGCGCCAAGGGGCCCGCCCCTAGCAATGCCAGCACCACCTGCCAACGAGAGCTGCTGGTCGCCAGTCCGACTCGGAGCAGTCGGCCCTCGGTTAGTATGGCTGGAGCAGGTGCGGGTTGAACTGCGCTTCGCCCTGGCCCAATGCGCACCGCGTTTGCCGAGCGACGTCTGCCATATCATAATGGGCTACGCTAAGCCCCAGATCGTCTCTGCGCCCGTGATGCGCCACCGTCTAATGGACAATCCAGACAGCGGCGATGAAGCGCACATCCGCCGGGCAAAGCTGCGAGCGCGCCCGCCAGCGCGGGTCGCGGGCGCCTAGGGCGGCGCACGCGACCACAACGCTTTTAACAAACCCGCGCGCTCGTGCCGCGCGTGTCGCCCCAGTGTGGATTTGCGCGCTCCCTCCCGCAACTGGAGGCCGCATGAGGGTCGCTGCGCGGGCTACTAAGTACGCTGTGTAGCGATGTCGCATGACGACGAGGCGCCGTCAACGCAGCCCGCCTCATGCCGCCAGACGTGTCACATTGGCCCTTTTGCGTGCTCTCACTGTCGCGCGCGCGGGCGGCGGGAGCATCCAGCCCCCCGGCGCGATCGCAGCAGATCGTCGCCACGGAGGCGCACATCTGCCGCAGGGCCCTCAGGCAGCCCCTCGATGGAGCTGACGGCCACGGTGCCGCTCGGGCCGTGCGCACGAAGCGCGAGGATCGACCAGCTGGCCAGCGCCTGCCCGCCCGGCAAGACGCGCGACCCGCGCTCGCGGCCATAGGCGGACCAGGTTTCCGCAGGCATCTCGCGTTGCGTTCCCGGCGCCGCCGTTCCCCCCCCGCGTTCGGGGCGCGCGCGTTCGTTTTGCGTCTGCGAAGCGGCGGGCCAGGTATCTGCAGGCACCTCGCTCTTGTTGCTACCGGCGTCGCCGTCTTTCTGTGCGCGTGTTGAGTGCGCTGCGTTGCAGTCGGCCCGCCGCGTGATCCCCGCGCGCGCGAGCAGTGCGACGCTGGTGTTTTCTGGCTTCTTTGTTCGTGATGGCGGACGGACCGCTGCTGAGCTTTCTGCGCCAAGACCCCGTGTTCGGGGCAGACTGGTCGGACATCGAATGCAAGGCTGCGATTGACTGCCTAGGCGCTAATAAGCTGCTGACGCCGGCACAGCTGGCGAACATTCGGCTAGAAGAGCTGTCAGGCTCGGAGGGCCTGCCAGCGGGCGTGAAAGGCGCGCTCCGCCGCGCGCTGGAGCGCGCCACAACTGCGGGTAAGCAGATAGCGTACGCGAGCGCGCCCGGCGAGCCCCCCTGGTCTGCACGCTCGCATCGGGGCGGAGGCCAATGTGGAAATGGCCGCCCCCGTACACCACGTAGACGTGGGCGCTGAGTTGGCGACGATTACGTTGAACGGCCTCAGCCAGACGATCTGGCCGAGGCGCGCCCTCGCGCGAGCGCGCCAGCGGCGGTGACAGCGGTCGCTGCCGCGCACAGGAGCGAGAAATGCGATTGGATGGCTGCCGAGGTCGCACGCGCGAGAAAGAGGGGCTGCGCGAATCCTTTCGTTTACTCTGATTTGCGCGGCTTTCTCCCGACCTGGGCCGCGAGCGCCCACGGGGTCGACGACGCAGACGCCAACGGAGTGACGGCTGAGTGCGGCAGTAAAGGTCAGCGCGCGTTGTCGTGGGCCGAGTTTCACCTCGCCTGCGACGCATGGGCGATTGCGGCTGCTACCACTAAGCAGCTATCTTACGCACGCTGCTTGGAGCATAAGCGATTTGTGCTCCAGGTCCGCGACGTGCCAGCGCGCGCGCGTAGCGGCGCGCGCGCCCGTTGCCTTTCGCGAGGTGGCCTTGGAAGCTCCGCTCGCGGGCCGCAAGGCGGGGCTCGGGCTCCTGTGCGACAAAATCGTCCGCAAGAGCTGGGCCGAGCGCTCGCGACAGAGCGGCGTCGAGAAGTTCAATATTGAGGAGGCCTCGAAAGGGCTCGACGCGTTGTCCCTGCGGTCTGCCGAGAACGAGTTCGACCGCGCAGCCAAGGTCGCCCGCGCGCGCCGGGGGCGTCGCGCGTCGCGCGTGACAGTTGCGTTTGCAGGCGCAGGGGCAGGCCGCCCAGGCCACGCCCGCGGGCAACGGCCGCGGCAGTGGCCGCGCCGCGCCGAACAAGGGCGCGGCGGAGACGCGCTCTTCGCATTCCGGTGCGTCCTGGCACAGCGGCGGCTGGGGCCGATCTACGTGGAAGACGGGCGCGCGGGGCAGCTCGAAGAGGCCGGCGCCAGACGCGCCGCGCGCGCCGCCCCGGCCCGCGAAATGGGCCAAGAAGGAGGGGAGTGCTTGACGTCCCCGATTCGCGGCGGCCTCGCAATGTTCGCGCGGTCGCGCCGTTCGCTCCGCGGCCGCGCGCGCGGCAGGCGCTGCTGCAGATAACGCAGGCGGCGCCCGTGACCTGCGTGGCTTTCCTGCCTGGCGCAGCGCGCCGGCCTCGCGCTGAGGCATTTTGACGCATTCGCCTGCGGTTACATTTCTACGAAGAGGGGGCCATTCGCGCGCGGCCCGCCCCAAGGCACGCAGCGTTCCTACTCGCGCGCATGGCGCGGCGCGCGGCGTTGCACGCAGGTCTGGTCTCGCCTTATCCGCGGTGGGTGCACCCGTGGAAGGCGCACAAGCATCCCGCAGAGGCCAGGGCTTCTCGTGCGAGGCCCTGCTCGGCTTGGGGGCGCGCCACCAATGCTCTCGCGCCCTCGTCCTGCCCGCGCGCGTTGGTGGAGCGTGGCGGGTGGCATCGGTTGCCGCCGCAAACGCGCGCATCGGCGGCGTCGCGCCTCTCGTGGAGTCAGCGGCGGCAGAGTTTTGTTGCAAGAGAGGACGCGCAGGGGCTCACGGTTGCGCAGTCATCGCACTCTTGTATTATGGTGGCGCGGCCACAACGGTCAAGCATCATACCGGCGCCGCCGCCGCCGCCGAAACGACGTTGCACGGCGAAGGGCGCGCCGCCCGCACCGGCGCCGCCGGCGCGGGACGGCGCAATGTGCGCCCTCAAGCGCGACTTCATACGTCAGGCCCAAGGCAGGACATGCGAATTTGAAAAGAAGATCACGTTGGCGACAGACGTCTCAGTCGCGGCGCGCTGGATCAGCGAGCGCACGCCCGGCGCGGTCCGGCGATCGCGCGAAGAAGCCGTTTGGCGCATTGAAACTCGGGCCCGCCAGCTCGAGCAGAGTGGCGCCATCGAGGCGTGGTACCGCGGCGCAGACGAAGGCGTTCGCGGGGTCGCCCGGCATGTCAACGGGCCGCTGCTTGCAGAGTTGGCGGCCAGCATTGGACACATTGATCGCGAATGCGTAGAGTTCTTTCGTCAGGCGTGCCCACGCGCCGCCGTCGTTTGCCATCGCGCGCCCGTCGCGCGCGAGGGGGCGCCCCTGCTGGGTGAATTACCGGTGTCGGGCATTGGCGCGCCTGCTACATTTCCGGAAGAGAAGTCCACCGAGGTTCTTTTAAAGGGCGCCCGGGCGGCAAACAAGCGTCTGCTCGCGCGTTTACGCCCCGACCCCAGCGCGCAAGAGTTGCGGGGCCTCGCGGATAAAGATTTCCGACTTATGGAGGATGCGAGCGCCCGAGGGTCTGTCAGACCTCGACTTGGGCAGTATCATTATGGTGCCCCAGTTCGGGGTAGCACAGGGTGTCAGGAGCGACGGCGCCCGCAAGGCGCGCGCGTGCGCCCGCGCGAAGCGTTGTTTAAAGTTTGTCGCGCGCGCGCACTTCGCGGCAGGTTCGCGCGGTGGACGATTGCTCCATTGCCGGCATCAACACCGCAACGCGTCCGCGTGAGCGTATGCGGCACGAGACAGTTGATCACCTATACCTGCTTTGCCGACTATTTCCTGAAACGGTGGCCGCTGCGTCGCAAGGCCGCAAGGCCTTCGCGCGCCCGGGTTGCAGGCATCCGCTACGCCGCGCTTGTTTAAGCTCGACATCGACGCCGCCTTCCGGAGGCTTCCGCTGCGACCTGAGCATCGGGCTTTGATTAGGGTCATATTCCGTTACAAGGATGAGGTCACGGCGCATGCTCACTGCGCGCGCCCATTCGGGGCAGGCGCGTCGTCCGCTCTCGGCGCACACCGCGTCGCACTTGTCCCCCGCACAGTTGCAAGCGTTCATAACTGGGAACGCGTTGGCGCCTTCATATGCGCGATTCTACGCCGTGTACTCCACGCGGCGATCCTTCGTCACGTGGACGATATGTTCGGCGCTGAAAGGTGGGCCGAGGCGCGGGGTGTCACGCGAGCCGGCCGATCGGTCGCCGTCGCGCGCCGCGCGGCAGGTCGAACACCTGCTGGATTGCATCGCGCGCATCGTCAGATGCTTATTGGGCCGGTCCGCGCTGGCAGACGAGAAGATTTCCTGTGCTGTCCCGCTCGGTATCCTGGGACTTCGCGTCGACCTCTCATCGGAGGGGATGTCGTGCGTTCCGCTGCCCGACAAGATCGCTAAGTGGACAGCACGTATCACGTTGGCACTCGATTCGGGCATCTTACGCGCAGGCGTGGACCCAGTTTGCGACCCGCCACGCAGCGTCGCGGCGCGCGCGGCCAGGTGACGCGAGCAAACTCGCGGGCGCACTAGCCTGGGCATCCGGTAACATGTTCAATCGCGCGGGGCGCGCCATGCCCAGGTGTGTTTTTCTGTACCGTGCGCCGGCATCGCACCCATTTGCCACGCCCACGTTGCGGCAGGCCGATCTACGCCCAGGCACATCGCGGCTCTCCCGACATGCCGCAAGCGCTACGGCTAGTGCTGCGGTGGTGGTTGATCGTGCTGGGCGGCGAGCTGGCACAGTCACGAAGGTGGTGCGACGAAGCGGCGGGCCCCGTGGCCCATCTGTTCTGCGACGCAGCCAGCCGCCCGCCCATGGCGGCCGCCGTACTGTTCGTTGACAACAAATGCTACTGGACGTGCATGCCACCTGCCGCCCGGCACGGCTGCGCAGGTCAGCGTCAGTTTTGGTCGCGACGCGCGCGCACGCGTGCGCCAGGATCTTGAAGGCGTTCCAGCCCAGGGAAGATAATCAAATCATGGGCTTGGAAATGCTGAGCATTGCCCTGGGCTTGTGCTCGTTTGAACACCTGCTCCGCCGTCGGCGCGTCGTAATCTGGTCTGACAACACAGGCGCGCAGGCCGCCGCCGGCAGCGGCGCCGCGCGCGCGTTCGATCACGCTTGTCTCGCACACGGCCTCTGGGTCAAGATTGCGCAATTGCGGTGTCTAGCACGTGTGGAGCGGGCGCCGACAGACGAAAATATCGCAGATGATCCGTCCAGGGGTGAGTTCGGGCTGCTGCGGCAGCTCGGCGCAGTGCGAGTTGATCCGCACCTGGACGAGGCGTTCTGCACGCCAGCGTCATGGACGTCGATGCTCATCCCGACAAGGTGAGCCAGCGCTCGCAGAACGGCTACGCTGCGAGGCAGCCGAAACTCGGCGCCAGCTATCGGGTATCTCGCGGCGCGCGCCACGGCTGACGCGCGCCACTCAGCAGGGGCTCACGCCGCAAGGTCCACGCGACCTAGCCTGTATCATTATGTCTCACGACGATTTCGCCGCTCAGCTGAGCAATGTTCTGCCCAGTGCGTCACGTGCTGATATCGACGCGGTTTGCTCTTGCCTGCGGTTTAACGGGATGACGCGCTGGCAGCACCTCGAGGGCGCGCTGTTCGATGACTTTCTGGGTCGTGAACGCCTTTCTGTCACCGCAGCGACAGCAGTGCGAGAGCTGCTGGCACGCCCGCAAGGCGGCGCGCATCGCGGGCGCGCGGGTCGCGCGCGCGCCGCGCGTATTCTTAAGGAGGATGGGCGAACGCCAGGCCCAACGGTGGCGAGGCGGCGCGGGCGCGCCCGTCGAGTCAGGGCTCTGCGAGCTCGGCTTCTTCATCGTCCTTTTCCTCGAGTGTGCGGTTATGGGCACCCCGCGTGGTCCGTCGCAGACCGCTTTTCTCCGCGCGTTGCACGCGCGCGACGTCTTCGCGCGCGGCCGCGCGCGCAGGGCATCCCAGAGCCGACGCCGCCACCGGGGCCTCCACCCGCGATGCTTACGGCCCGTCGGCGGCGCAGCCGCAGCTCGGCAGCGGACCCAGTGGCAGCGGCGCGCCGTGCGCTACGTACGGCAACGGAAGGTTTCGAGCGTCAGATGGGCGATCCGCGTTGCGAGATCGCGAAGGCTGCCGTAGCCGTCACGTAGCCCGAGGCGGGGCGGGCGTGGGCCCAGGTTGCCCGCAACAGCGCCCTGCTCGGATCGTGCCCACGGTCACTACCGCAGGTTCGCAGCGGCTTCGAATGTTGGGTGAAGTTCGCGCGCGACGTTTTGCAGCGCAAAGGCAGCGAACTCCCGCCGTCGGTCGACGGTCTTTTGCTCTGGTCTACGACGTTCAGGTGTCGCGCGACGTTCTGCAATTACCTTTCGCATGAGAAGAAGGCATGCCACGTCGCGCGTGTGGCAGACGCAGCGTTCACGCACGCGTCGCTGGCCGGCGCCAAGTTGGCTATCGAGAAGCGTTCGGGTTGGTCGGCACGACCCCGCATGGCGGTCCGGATGCACGTGCTGGAACAGCTACTGGAACGCCCAGGCGCGTTGCCAGAGGGGTCCGGGCTGGGTCTCCTCTTCGTGACCGCGTACGCGAATCTACTTCGCCTCCCGTCGGAAGCGCTGGTCATCCAACGGGCCGCCTCGCTCGACGACGCGTCACATTTACGCGCGGGCCTTTTCATCAGCGAAGAGGCGGCCGTCTTATCGCTCGCCAGACGGAAGAACCGGGAAAGACGGACAACTATTGTGCGCAATTGCTGGCGTCAGCGCTCATGAGCCACGTGCCCCGTACACGCTCTCGGCGCGCGGTTCAATTCGCAGTCCGTTGGAGAGGCCCCGTGGGCGGGCTGGTGCGCCGCGGGTGTACGAAACGCGCTGCGGTCGGCACTGCGTCACACGGGAGTAGTTAACGCCGACGCCTGCGGCACCCACTCATTCCGTCGGGGCCGCGCCCAAGACATTGTGGAGTTCGGCGGCCGAGTCGCCGACATCCTGAAGGCAGGTGACTGGCAGATGCCAGCTTGGATGCGCTATCTTGACGTTGAGAAGATGGAGCGCCAGGCCTTCGCCGAGGCGCATTTCGGCGTGTCGCCCAGTGACGACGAGGGTGGGGATTCGGAAACCCCCGGCGTCCAGCGACGTCATTCCACGCTTGGTCGGTGCAAGTGACGTCGCGCCAGGCCCCTTCGCTCGCCCGTTCGCCCTCGTTCGGTCCATCGGTCGCTCTCTCGCGGGCCACGCGTCTGCGGCCGTCTCTCTGCCTGGCATTGGGTGGCAGCGTGCCTGCGGGTGCCGCAGGCCCGCTGTGTGAGGCAGCGCTCGGCCTCAGCCCCTGGGTCCGTGGCAGTGGGCATGGTGCCCATGTGCTTCGGCCTGCGCCCTGGCGCTCCAGCCGCCTGCGTCGTTTGACGCGGTGGGCTGGCGTGTCGGCTGTTGGCGCACGGCCGCGGCCTCACCCAACGTTGTCTCGGTGCCGTATTCCCCCCTCTGGGTGGCATCGCGGTCGAACGTCGCCGCGAAGGAGACTTATGGGGCAGTAATAACTTGTTATTGCAAGTCATAAGTCGACGCTCCCAGGCGGGAGTGTCCCGCCGTCGGCGCACCGCGCGATGGCGGGCGCCCGCATGTCCACCCGCCACGCGCCGCCGCTACGTCGGGCGGGCCAGGCCCCGCAAGGGCATGCTGGCGTGCCGCGCGGCCGTGCGTCGGGGGTCCTTCCTCCCTCCGCTCCTCCGTGCACGGTCGCGTTGTCTCCTCTTTGCCGCCTGGCCACGGGGCGGGATATCAAGTACCTGGTCATGTATGCGGCGCCCCACCTGCCTAGTGTGCACTCTTAAGGTGGGGCGGCTGGCCGGGGTGTGGTCCTCTGTCTGCCAGCGTGCGGCTCTGGACCAACCCTGGGGGCGACGCGCGGGGCGTCCGTTCGCCAGAGCGCGTCGGGCGCGACCGCGGTCGCGCTTCTTTTCTCCCACCCACCACCCTCGAGGGGGGGCATGGCACCCATGTGCTTCGGCCTGCGCCCTGGCGCGCCAGCCGCTGACGCGGTGGGCTGGCGTGTCAGCTGTTGGCGCACGGCCGCGGCCTCGCCCAACGTTGTTTGGGTGCCGCATTCCCCCCTCGGGGCGGCATCGCGGTCGAACGTCGCCGCGAAGGAGACTTGTCACAGCAGAAAACAGCTGGGCGACAGGAGGAAAAGAAGAGAAGACTCAGACCGCTAAGGCACAGAGTATGCGCTTACCTGGTCAGAGGGCAAGGGATGGAGGTGATACTCCCTCATCCTCCTCCTTCTACTTGCCCTCCTCCGCCTGCCCCCTGCCTCAGATCCAGGCTAGAACGACCTGCCGCACGCGGGCTCCCGCAAACTTCCACGTGGGGCAGTGTCACAAACAATCGAACGTCATCGTGATCGTCACCGCCATCATCAAATACGCCATCCTCCCTCGGCCCCGCGCACAGGTGGGTAGGGCGAGGGGAAAGCTTATTGGATGCACCCCTGCTTCTTAGCAGGCGCGGACCTAATCTACATATGAAAGGCGGACACCATCTCAGAAGCAGACTCCTTATAAGAAACCTTCCCCCGTCCCCCCTATCTCCCTGTGCACGCCGTCGCATTACCATCGTCATCATCGCCGCCTCCGGCCCGCAGCCGTTTCGGTTCAGGTTTGTCCGAATCACCAGCTGCCACGCTTGACCACGGTTGCGCGGCCCTTCGACCCTCCCGCAGAGCAGAGGAGAAATAGAGACCTCCGCCGGCGAGAACCCATCGGGGGGCCGGGGGGGGGCGGCTCCTGGGCGGTGACACGCCCGAGCATAATCCAGTACTGGACGACGCCCAGGCGTACGAGCCGAAAAGGGGTGCGCCCCTCCTTCCCCCAGACGGGTCTTCGGTGGCGGTGGTTGCCCCTGAAATCCGACGTTGCTGAACACCTGCAACATCGCGGACAGAACACGGCCCGGGACTTGGACCCCATCTTCATGCGGCATCCTTCGAGCTGGACCGATCCGTGCTGGCCCTGGGGCCCGGCGCCGGGCGGAAAAACGCCCGGCATGAAAAACTGGACTGCAACGCCCCGATCCAGGGGTTTCTGCTCCTCTCCTGATCGGCGGCGAGCCGCCTACGGCGGGCAGAGGGAGGGAGCAAGCCTTCTCGGGAGGCGGCGGGGCTTCTCGGAAGCCCTCCAGCCTTCCGAGGAGTTGTTTCGGCGTCTTCGAAGGGAAAGCACAGACAATCTCTCGGAAGGTCTGAGGCCTTCCGTGCCTTCTGGTTCCCTGAGATCCGACGTTGCGAAAGAGTTGCAGCATCGAGAAACATCACGACTGTAGCTCCAGACCCTCACGTTCTGCGCCATTTTTCGAGTCAGATCGGTATATGAGGGCCCTGGGGCTTGAAGACGAGCGAAAACGCACGGTGTCAAACAATTGCAACGGCTGGACCTCAGGGTCCTCGCTTCCCCCCCAGGCTCGCCGCCAGTCTCAGGGGCAACGGGGGTACAGGCGTAGGCGGAAAGCATCGACCCCCAATCGTCCACTGGTCACCGATCGGGGTCTGATAGCCGCCTCTTCCCAGGAACGTGCGGATTCGCCATCGGGGGCCTATCGCCGATCTGTCGGCGATGTATCGCCGATTCCAGGTCGATGCTTCCGCCAGCCCCCCCCCCCCCGATCGCTGCCTCTTAGGATTGGGGAAGAAGGGGTACGAAATCTGCTGCATGCACCTGGTTTCGGCCCCGCCGCCAGTCGCGCTCCTTCCTATGCATTATTATGCATTGGCGCCTCCGGCGCCTGAGTGCGGGGAAGCCAGCTGCATGTAGCAGTGCCCCTACCCTCCCTTTTGCTCAGCCTGAGCAGAGCAGAGCCCGAGCAGTCTGAGCTGAGCAGTCTGAGCAGATCTTCGCCCCTCGCAGTCTGAGCAGAGCAATGCCCGGCGCTCCTCGCCGCAGCCCCGCGCCCGTGCGCCTGGCGGCGCTGGTGGCCGGGGGGCTGCTGCTGCGCGCGGCGCTCGCACCCACGTGCTTCGTGGGCGGGGCCGCAACCTCCGCGCGGCGCGGGGGTCTCGCGCCCCAGCGCGCCGAGGCCGAGAAGCCGGAGGCGGCCGCAGACTGGGGCGTGCTACGATCGCAGACGTCTTGGGATCCTGAGAAAATCGCGTCGGGCGGGAGGATTGTCGCCATTTTCGGCCTCTGGGGGCCTTCAGCGGACCTCGGGGCCGTCAAGGACGACTCAGGATGAGAAATCGGTCCTGGGGAATGGGTCGAGGCCTCTGGGAGACGACGCTATGAAAAAATCGTGACGTCGGGGGTCTGGGGTCTAAGAGGCCTTTATAAAGGTGCCTCTCTCCGCTACAAGCAAGAGGAACCTTTCGCCGGAGTGACATCTGGGGCGGGCACGCCAGGGTCCCCAGATGGCTGAACGCGATGCGATAGCAGCGGCTTGCGCGCACGGGTTTGTCCTTCCCGCGCCCACCGAAAGCCGCGCACCGAAGGTCTCTCTTGCCTGGGATCACTCTTGCGTGGAGCCGACCCTGGCCCCAGGTGCCCCCAGCTTTGCGATCCATCTGGGAGCCTGTGGGCTCCCTGGGCCTCGTGGGGGGTGCTGGAGGCCGTGGGGGCCTCCTTGGGAATCATGGGGGCACCTTGGGCCAGAGGCACTTCTGGCAACACCCGAAGAGGCGGCTGCGGAGGAGTTCGTGGCCATCAACGAGGACAACACGGCCGCCATGGCGAGCCTCATTTCGAAGATCAAAAAACGGCATGATAAGCATGAGCTTTCGAACATCCGTGCGGGTTTCTCGGATCTGCGGCGGGCCCTTCCGGCGGCGCCTCTGGCGCCACCCCTGGCGCCACCCCCTGCGCGCCAGGGAGAGGGGGGGTGGGGGGCAGCGCGGGTCCAAGACATCCGCGCGGATAATCGAAAGCGTATATGTTTACGCAGTTGTTTGTTCTTCTGTCATTGGCGGCATCACCGGCGTCCTCGTGGGCGGCCCTGTGCTGGGCGTTCTCCTCTTCGTGGGCTTTGCGTTCCTGGTCCGCCAGGGCGCAGACAACGACGCCGCCACCGCCCTCAAGGGCGTGGCCGCGAAGGGCCTGGAGACCCTGAACTTCATCGGCGGCGTGGATCAGAAGTACGAGGTGACCCGCAAGGTGGGCAAGTCGGTGGGCGAGCAGGTCGACAAGGTGAAGGCATCATCGCCCGAGGCAGCAGAGATCATCGACAAGGTCGGCGGCGCGATCGAGAAAGTGGACAAGGAGGTGAACATCAAAAGCTCCCTGAGCAATGTCGTCACCAGTGGTAGCAGTCTCGCCAAAGACATCGTGGACAAGGCCATCGAGACAAATGAGAAGTATGGCATCAGTGACAAGATCAAAGGCACGATCGGCGACGCCGTCTCCAAGGTCCAGAAAAAGGAGTGAGTGGTGCGAAAGGCGGCGCTGCCCCAGCCCCCCTCCCTATTCCCCATCTTCATACTTCTTCGCGCTCGTCCAGGTGACTGTTCCATCGCTCCCCGGCAACTGCAGAGTTGGCCGCGAAGTTATCTTACGTAATTGGTGAAGCATTACACCATCAGCCGTGGCACGCAGAGTGAGTGCATCGATTCTCACCGATTTTGTTTTAGAGGTATGCTTTCCTCACCTCCGTTGCGAGGGTATTTTTGAATCGGCTTGCTCCTGGCCCACTTGGGCCAAAACTGCAGGCTTGGACAACCAGCAAGTCTGAACCTGCCTGGCATCATTCCCCATTTTCCGCCTTACCCCCACCCTCATCTGTGAGGAGTGACACGGGGTCAAGGCGCAGGCCGATGGGAAGGAACCAGCGCTACTCCTCATGACCCAAGCTGGTTTGGGAGCCTTCTCTGGCGAGAGGCGCCTATAGAATTCTATGTGTTCGATTTGCGGGCCTCCGAGGTCTGGTCAGCGAGCCGAGGTGGCAGCCATCGATTATACTGTAGCCATTCTTCTATTACACAGCGGTGCGTCCTCCTCTTCTCCCCCTCCTGCTTCAGGTTATCGTCCCTCATTGTCTGCCTTGTGTTCTCTCGGTTCTGACAGGCACCCCCACGGCTTACAGCGAGGGCATCGATCTGTCGTGCAAAGTCGATAGGGCACAGTTCGCAAAGGAGGATGCGCAGGATGCTCAACTTCTGGTGTGGAGGCTGACTCGGGTGAGTCCCTGGAGGAGAGCGAACTCTACACGTTTTGCGAGCCCCCACCAGCTCATCCAGCGACCAAGCGACCAGTGTCGACATTCCCTGAGGTCTGGTCTGGCGTGTTCTGGCCTTTCTTGGTGCGGTCTGATATCATATGGCCATGCGCTGTCTAATCTGGAGCTTTCGGGTGCTGTGTCATTTGTGTTGGTCTGGTCTTGTTAGGCACTGTGTGACACGGAAGCTGATTCCATCAGTTGGCGATCTTTTGTTGTCCACATTTGGCAACCGAAAGAAGCGCGGTCACACAAGTGGCTTATCTTCCTCGTGCTCGGTCTATTCCCTGGCCTCCGTTTCTTCTCCCCTCGAGGTGTTCGTTGACCATGGTGTTTATACACACGCCTCCTTCTGATCCACCATGCCCCTACGCCACCCCGTGCCCCTCCTGCACCGACTCTTCACTTGAAGTTCCCTCATGCCATCATGTGCCCGAATTCGGCTCGCGCCAGAAGTGTGGACACATGGGCAACTCCTCATCTAACGCGGTCAGTTCTGGTGATGCCGGCTTTGTTGTGACGCGTTCCTTTGTGGCCTAGGCGTGACGGTGTCGCTCTTGTGCGGTCTGGCCTGGCCCGCTACATTGTGACATGCTGTGTCCTGCATTTGCGTGGTGTGGTATGGTCTACTCTGATCGGGCGTAAATAAACGGAGGACGAGAACGAGGAAAGTTGCTTACCATGAGAAAATACCATGTCAAACTGAATGTAGTATTGCACCCTCTTGATGGGTTTCCGATTGTGACTGGAGAGTGTCGTCGGTCGGTTGTGAAAGCTCTCTTGTGCCTCTTGGGGCCTTTGCTGGGCCATCTCGTGGGCCTCTTCTACGGTCTTGGGGGCTCCCTCAGGATTAAAAGCATTTCTGAGATCTCTGGGGATGCTTTGATGCGCCTCTTGGGGCTCCTTGGAGACCACTTGCGCCATCTTGTCGGCTGTCCGAGACACTCTGAGACGTCTTCCCCGCCATCTTGGAGGCCGCCTGTGCAGAATGGAGGACAAGTTTGGTGTGCTTGGAGGCTTCCCATGCAAGAACTCTCATGCCGTCTTGGCAATCTCGGTGTCCTGTTGGGCTTTCTGGGGTTTCTTTGAGAGCGCCTTGGGGCTCCCTTGGAAACACGAAAGAAGGTCGCCTCCCGGGGAACACATCCTCACCAGCCCATGCAGACACGATGCCCAGCGGAGCTGCCCTGAACTCTTAGAGGTCGCTTGGGCATCTTGGGGCCTCTTGCCAGCTCTCGGGAGGCCTCCTGGAGCTCCTTGGGGACCTCGAGGGGGCCGCTTCGGGGCCGCTTGGGGGCCTCTTGGGGGGCTCGTTCGCTGGGCGTTCTGAATTCCTCGACGGCGTGGGCCTGCACCGTTGTCTTTTCAAAGTTGCTCCGCGTGAGAGAAGCCCCAAGAAAGCCCCAAAAGGGCTCACACAGAGCCCCAACAGGGCCCCACAAGAGCTTCAAATGAGTCCCCAGAGGTCCCTCCCAACCCTCTTATCCGAAGGTCTGGGCTTCTGAGAAGCACCGCTGCAGTCTGAGAAGGCCTGCCCCCTTTCACCTCCCCCCCTCGGTGCGTCGCCGAGCGAAGAGCGTGGAGAGCTGCTCCAGGCCACCCCTTGCACAGAGGCCTGGCAGACCTGCCCGACGAGGGGCTGGCCTTGCCCCCGCCCGCCGGCGGAGCGGCCGGGGGCGCATGATCGGGCGACGAGATCTACACATGTCCAGCGCCCCTGGCGAGGCAAACGGCGGTGGATCTGCCATAGGTCCTGTCGCCCTACACGGGCCCACGGCGCTGCGCGTCATGGCAGAGCGAACGCAGACTCGGTGCCAGCGTAGCCTGGCCGATGGACGCGAAACCACGAGCCGCCGCCGAAGGGGCAAAGACTCCTCGGTGCAACCCGCGGCGGTTCTGGCACCCCCGAGCGCAAGCGGAAGGCAGCAGCTGCCAGACGAGCCGTTTGGCCGGCCGCGCCGAGAGGATCGCTGGCTGCTCGGGCGGCGAGAGGGAGCGGTTCGCGCGTTGCCGCTTCCCCAGATCAGGGGCGGCGTGAGGAGGGGTCGCATCAGCCCCCGACGGCCAATTGATCGTTGATGGGTGCCCGATGGCCCACCCCGCCAAGGAACGTGGGGTTCTGTTATCGGGGCCCTGTCGCCGATCTTTCGGCGATGCGCCGCCGATTCTGGCTCGATGTTCTCCCCCTTCCCGAGCTGGTTTCCTCCCTATCGATGCCCCTCCACGGGAGGGAGCCCTTGGCGCGTCGCTCCCCAGCACCGAGATCTGCCTCCTCAAGGCCAGCCCGTCCCCGGTCCACGCCGACTGTACCCATCTTGATGATGCTCCAACCTACTTTAGCCTTGACCGCCAGGAAGAACTTCGAGCGCCCAAAAAAGTACCGGAACTCAAGCGTTTTCACGTGTCGGGCCCTGGGAGGCACTCGCCCGACCCTGTTTCGACACTCTTTCGACACTCTTTTGACACTCTGGATGCTCGAAATTATTTCTGGGATGTGGTCTTCAAGTAGGATGGGAACAACATAAGCCCATCTGCGAACAGCGGATTGGTTGGTCGTTGATCGCGCCGGTGCGCTCAGCGCTGCCCTTAGCTTGGGCCCGTGCTGGCGAGGGTTGCGATGCTGCGCATGCACTCCGGGGCCTCCTGGGCGCGTGCAGGGCCCCCCGACGGCAGAGTTGGCATTGCCGGCCGCGCCATATTTCCCAGATAGCTCGTTCTGAGAGCCAAAAGGGGTGTTAGAGAAGAATCCCGCAGTCAGGGCAACGCCAGATTCTTCTCCGCGAGTTGCTTGAAGTCGCAGCGTGTCCCGGAGGCGTTTTCTCACCCGTTCCCCGTACGCGTGCCAGAAGCCATTGCGCGGCTCCCGTGAAGCTCTTCTTGAGCTCGCGCGCAGCTCCGACACAGAAGCTTCGGATCGTTGCTCTCGCGCGCAGCTCCCAAACTCCAGTTCCCGAGCTCGCCAGGCATGCTGCTACGCTTGCTTGCAAGCGTCTCCTGCAAGCCTTTCGGCAGCTTCTGCGGGCCGGGGCCCGCGCGCTATGTGCAGGAGCTACTCTCTGCTGCCGCCGCCCCGCCGCCCGCCCGCGGTGGCGTCGCCGAGCTGCAGGGGGAGTCATCGTCGCGCGAGCTCGTCGTCGTGGTCGTCCTCGTCCTCGTGGTCGTCGTCGTCGTCGTCGTGGTCGTTCTCGTCGTCGTCCTCGTCGTCGTCGTCCTCGTCGTCGTCCTCGTCGTCGTCCTCGTCGTCGTCGTCCTCGTCGTCGTCGTCCTCGGGCGATGGCGTCGCCAAACTGCAGGGAGTCCGAGGGCACGCGCAAGGCATGCGCACTCCTCGGCGGCAACATCCGAACCCCACCCTCGCCGATCAACGAAGCAGGCAGTTCGATGGGCGGCAGGGGCAGGGTTCGATCGTCGGACAGGTGGCGAAACTCGAATCCGACCCCCGCCTCCCCATCGATTCAGGAGCATCGATTGTTGGTGGATCAGGGGTTCGGATGTCGCCACCTAAGTCTGGCCAGATTCTGGATGTTCAAGTGCGTCGCCGATGGCATCACGAAGGAGTGCTGTGCCAGGCGGAGAAGCGGCCGCGCATGAACGCAACATCTGACCACGTGCGGTGGGGGCTGGAGCTGAGCGTGCGCCGAGGAGCCCAGCATTCACCATCCAGAACACACACACACACACACACACACACACACTCCCATGTCGCTGTCGTTGCTGGCATGAGTGTTGACACTCAGCGCTGCCATCCCACCCACCCCGTCCCCAGCGGCAGTCCCCAGGGCGAGGAAACTAGGTCCCCGGCGGGGGCGGGGGAAGGACACGGAGACGGCGACGACATAGCGACAAACCACCCTTCCTCCTGTTCCTCCGTCCTCCTCCTTGTCAGTTGTCCTCCGCTCATCATCCTGCGCAAGGGGGGGAGGCCCCCCCCCCGTGCTCCTCGTCCTCCTCCTCGTCCTCCTCCTCCTCCTCCTCCTCCTCCTCTTCCTCCTTTTCCTCCTCCCCCTCCTCCTCCCCCTCGTCCTCACCCTCCTCCTCCTCCTCCTCCTCCTCCTCCCTCCCCTCCTCCTCCTCCTCCTCCTCCTCCTCCTCCTCCTCCTCCTCCTCCTCCTCCTCCTCCTCCTCCTCCTCCTCCTCCTGCACAGGGGGTGGGCGCAGTGCATGGTCCTTGCCCTGCTGTGGAACTGATTCCCCTTTCTCCAGCAGGACGGCGATCCTCCCCACGGCTGAGCAGGCCCACGCGTCCCCCCTACAGGGATGGAGCCGTCCGGCCCTTGCGGCCCCCTGTGAGCGCTTCTGGGGCCATTCGACATGGTTGAGGAGCTAGCGTTTAATGCGATTCCGGGGGCTGACGGCTCATACTCTGCACAGGCGGTGGGACATGCAACATGACGTATCACTTGTACAGTATTTGGCGATATGGGCCACCGAGGTACCCCTGTCAAACTTAAGATGCCGTACGAAGGTGGCCTGGGGTTACGCTGTTCACATATACCATCCACCTAGACCTGGTTGCACTCTACCGCATGTGCGCGCAGGCGCATTCGGCGCTGCGTAGTTTGAGTGCCCCCCACTCATTTCCGTGGCGTCCTCTCTCCGCCGCCTCCTCCAATCCGGCAGGAAGTGAGGAGGACATCGCCTCTCAACCACAACCGCTTCCGGCGTGTGCAGATACGCTCCAATTTTTCTGGGGCGCCGGTTGAGAAAACGACCAACGTATATCACAACGGAGGTGGCTGACTAGTGGTATTTTGACATTCGTATCCTGTGCTTGCAACGGTCTTTGTACCTGGGGGCACCATTTCAAGGATGGGTGAGCCCTTGTGCCCCATCCGACTTTACCGGGTTATGCCTACCCTAAAAGGCACCAGCGCTACACTACAATCCTCCTAGGATCTCCTCCCTCCCTTCTCCTCCTCCCTCCCCTTCCTCTCAGAAATCTGACGCGTTGTCTCTCTTCCATCCGGGGCCCCCGGACGTCATTACCCTGGCCCCGTCCCAAGGTTTTTGTTGACGGCCCCGTGTTTCGGCGAGGGTCCCTAGGAGCCGAAAGCCGCACACAGCAATACGCTTCGAGTTGTTCAAGACGTTGGAGGTCTGGGCCCCCTTCTTCCCCTCCCCCCTCCCCTCCTGCCCCCCTCTCCTCCCTCCCTTCCCTCCTATGCCCCCCTCCTCCCCTCCTCCCTCCCCCCCCATTCACCCCTGCCGCCCTTCCCCCTTCCTTCTCTCCCTTCCCTTATTCCCCTCCTCCCTCCCTCCCCTTCCCTCAAGGCGTTGTGGTCCGAGGCGCCCATTTAGGGATAGCAGCGCGATCGACCACGACCCCAGCCCCGCGAGAGGGGCGCCAGCGACGGGACGGGCGCGCAGCCGCGATCGCGTTCGCCCGCGTGGCATCACCGAGAGCGGCGGCATAGGGCAGAGTCTCGTCGTCGGTTGAGACGTGAAGAGGAGACCGCCCGTCTCGAGGATCATCACGGGAGTGCTGCTCCGACGATGGCCAAGGGCGGCGGGAACACTGCAGCATACACACGGTGCCCGAGGTGTGCAGGTTGCGACCGGAATGCGATCCTCATCCAACGGGGCTGTAGATGCGAATGCGGGGCTAAGCTCGAGCTCCGAAAGAAGAAGCTCCCCAAAGGCAAGGGCATGGGGAAGGACCAGGTCGAGCTCGGCCTCAGCTTGCCCGCGGCAGGAGCAGACCCCATGGCCATCCTCCGTGCAGGCGGCGTCTGATCCAGCGATCAAGTTGACGCCGCAGGCAACGCTCGCCCAGCGGGCCCCCCAGGCGCCGAAGGCGGCCGTCTCACCAGGGGATGCGCGCCGCAAGGCGGAGGCGTCCTGGCGCGACGCCAAAGCCGTGCACGACGCGGCGATCAAGGCCATGGAACGCGCGGCGGCGCAGTTGGCCCTGGCGCAGCAGCGGGGGCAGGAGGCTGTCCGCGCGCTGGCGCAGGCAGAGTTTGCCGAGAGGACGGCGGCGAGGGCCTTGGCAGCCGAGGCGGGCCTCACCACGCCAGCCTCAGCCCCGCTCGAGAAGGGGGCGGCCAGCTTCGATGTCGTCTGGGACGGGTCCTTCTTCGATTCGCTGCGGGGTGGTTGCCTCGAGTGCGAGGGCGCAGGGAAGCAGGAGCTGCGCCAGCTGAAAGAGGACCTGGTCGCGGCCAGGTCCTACCTCGGCGAGGAGGGCGGCAGGGTGCAAGAGTGGCACTCGCGCATGGTGGCCTCGAAGACTGAGCTGTCCACGAGGATGGCCAAGCAGCGCAAGGGCGCCGACGGCGCGCCGCAGGCAGCGGGCGAGCCAGGTGGCGGCGAGGGCGCAGCCAGGACGTCGACGGAGACGGAGCCCGCGATGACTGACATGACGGCGGGGGGGGAGCCACCGATAGCGGCCCAGGAGCGCATGGACGCAGAGATCGCGCGCATGCGCAGCGCCAAGGCGGCCGCGGCGCAGGCGGCGGCCGCCACCGCTGCCCAAGCCTCGCAGGCGGCCCAGGCGGCAGCGGCCAAGGGCGGCGGGTGCGGCGGCGGCGCGGCGGCCGCCAGCGCGCGAGGCCACATGGCCCCTGCAGCGCCCCGCCCTCAGCAGCGAGGGGATGCAGGGGCCAGGGCTTTACCAGAGTCGGCAGCCCCCTCGGCCGACGCTCGCGAGGGCGCAGGGCGCGCTTCGCCAGCGGCAGCGTGCTCGACGGCGGCGGCAGCCGCTACGGGGTGCCATGCGGGCCAGGATCTGAGCAGCCTCAGCTTGGTTCGAGCGGCGCGCTGGCGGGCGACGCTGCAGCTGCAGCCCAGCCATCTTCGTCGTCGGAGGACAACGAAGTGGTCCAGATATGTTTTCGAGTGTTACACATCTTGGTCGAACGGCGAGGGGCCACCTGATGCATCCTGCCGTCAATCGAGCATTGAGACATTTAGCCGCAGGTGAGACGCGCGCTGGAAGTTCGGCCAATGCATGGGGCATGCTGGCACGCCAGCACAGACGCATATCTCTGTCCAATGCTGCTCGCGGCACGGGGGCTCGGCGTCGCACTGAGTCGGGTAAGCTCCGAGCGACGGATGGCGGAGGTATGTTTTTATATTAAAAAAAATCGTGCAGGGCCATGGGCAGGTGCATGGCCTGCGCGGCGGTCGCTCCGGGGAGCTGCGCGCCGATGGACAGAAGCGGTTGGATGGTTTTTCGTTTTGCCAGTTATGGTCCACCAGCATGGCTATAGCATAGTGGTCGTTGTCATGCACAGCAGATGTAGCACGGGCATGGTTGCTGCAAATATTGTTAGATTCGCTCGGCTCGGCATTCTTATAGTGGCCCTGCAACTCCCATGGGTTGTTTCGAGTGGTGTTAGCGCTCCCTCGCCTGAGTTTCAGCGCGCGGGCTTCCCGTCGAACATCGGGGCGTCAGCGCTGCAGGCCCTTGCCGAGAGCACTTGTGTAGGGGCCGAAGGGGCGCCCCATTGACTACGCGTTCGTTCCCAGAGCGGCCGCCCCTTATGTCTCGGAGCTCCAGGCGATTCAGGGCGCCCTTTTGGAAGCCGCGCTGCGGTTTAGGTTTGCAAATCAGAGGGGCCTGCGAGCAGTTGGTTGCCCGTTCCCTTATCTTGCCCCAGCGCATGGCCCGGGTCTCTCGCCCGCAGCAGCAGGGGGCCCCAGGCTCGAAGTCTCCCCAGGCGCGTCGTTCGCAGGTGGTGCGCCCGCGCCTCGCCCGCGAAAAGCCAGTGGATCGCGCCGCGCAGTTGTTCGGAGATCTTCTCGAAGACTCGAAGGCAAGTCAGCATGCCGTTCCCGCGCAGGGGCAGGCTCAGGCATTAGCGCCGCGCCCCCTGAGGCGCCCCCTGGCGGCCTCGCGCAAGGGGGGGGGGGGGGGGCGTCGCGCAGGTTGCTGGGGCGATGAGGTGGGCCCCTGGGCCGAAGAGTCCGATTTTGACCAACCCATCCGCCCCCCCTCTGTTCCCCCCCCTTCTCTCTTCTCCCCTCGCGGGGCGGCGGGGCCCAGGGCCCTTGCCTCGGAGCTGATCTCGCGCAGCGTAGGGGGTGGCCCCATGAATTCTCGCGACCCAGCTCCAGCCGCGAACGAAGCCCCGAAAGACTCTGTCGAGGCCCTCCCTGGCGAGAGCGGCCCTGGGCAAGAGGCGGCAGGTCAATCCGATCCGCGCGGCGGCGCCCCCACCGTTCCCACTCCCCCCGCTGCCCCTGCTTTTGCTCTCCTTCCCGACCGCCGGCGTTTGACTCGGGCCCGCTCGGGCTTCCACATGCGCGCTCCCGACCGAGTCGGGGCACCCATCCGCGTCTCGATCTCGCGTGATGTGGGGGGGGCGCACGTCCTCGGCGTGAGCGGCGCCTTTCATGCTTGGACTGCCGCGGTTGAGTTGGTGCGTCACGGGCAGGCAGGGGCGGGCAAACCTTGTTAGACTGGGCAGCCCTCGCGTCGCGACAGTCCGCGCACGCGGGTCGAGACGGCGCGTCATTCCCGGCATCGTCGCGATATGCCGTCCAGGGATGTGATAGCCAACTGGTGGGAGAGAGCACATGCGGCGTCAAGCAAGATGAGCAAGCGCGGGCGAAGGGGAAATGGCGCTGCGCAGCTTTGGGAGCTAGCCCAGGCTGGGCCTAGGCTGGGCCCTTGGGCGTTCGATGGAGCGCAGAAGTGTGATGGGGCAGGCCCGTCTTCTACATCATGGGCGGCGTGGCAGCAGCTCCTGCGGGACCTCGATCAAGTTCCCTGGAGGGCCAGGTTGGGAATTTCAGCATCGAGGGGGCTGCAATAGCGGGCGGGTCGCGGAACCGTTCAGTTTCAGCCTCCGCGGCCGAGCTCAAGTCTTGGATTGCAGACAAATCCACCACAGGAGCTATGCTCAGGGCGCCCAAGAAGGCACCGCAGCCGGCAGACCACGTAGACTTGGGCGGCCAGATGTTGCATCGTCCATGTGACTTGGTCGATCACCGAGCGGCCCATTGGCATGAGCTGTGGACTCCCCAAGAGATCAAGAGCAGGTGCGAGGTTCGGGGCATCTTCGGCTGCGTCCACAGCCACGCGCTCATGGGGCCCTTGGCCTCCCTGGACGCGGACGACCTCCGCCGTGCGCTTCGCGCCGTGAAGGCGCGGGCGGTTGCCACCGCTCGACTTGGAGCGCTAACCCGACGAAAAATTGGCTGAGTCGGCACAATTGTTCAACATGTTCGAGGAGCGCCACACTTGGAGGGCACGGTCGATGGCTCGAGAACCGATTGTCCAAGCATGGCCCCATGCTGACGCCCCAGCCTGGGACGCGGCGGCCAGAGGGAATTCGTCGCTCAAAGAGGCTTTCATGAGAGCCTTGGACGACGAGCTCTACACCAGGCTCAAGGTGTCGAACGGCCACGCCCTGGCCGACATCCAGAGCTTCTACGACATGGTGCAGCGGGGTACCTTGGTCAAGGGTGCCTTCAGATATGGACTTCCAGCTGCGATGCTGGGCTTAGAACTGCAGATCTGCGCTGCTCAGAGGATGCTGGATCAAGGCGACGCGGTGTCGCTGCCCTTCCAGGCCACGAGGAGCCTCACACAGGGCTTGCGCTCTGGCACGCGCTTCGCGCATTGTGTCACCAGCCTTGTCATGGAGCGCCAGGCTGTGGCCCACCCAGCATTGTCGGAGCTTTTGTGGGTCGACGATTTGCTTCAGACGGTGGTTGAACCGAGTCAGTGCGTTCGCGAATCCCTCATCGAGAGGGTGGCAGCGGTTCGTGCCATGCTCGAGGATGTAGGTTTGCAGTTGGCACCCAAGGGCGCCGTCACGTGCTCGCCCATGCAGGGCGCCAAGGCCATTGTGCATGAGTTGCTTCGCCGTGAAGTGAGGGTGCCATGCGCCCAATTGTTGACCTACTTCGGCTTAGGTGCCGGCATGAGCTGCGGGGGGCGCTCGGCTAGGGCCACGCGGGTCAAGCGCATGATAAACACCAAGGGGCAGCAAACCACGTTGAGGAGGCATGATAGCGCGCCGCGCAAATTTCGAGTGACGAAGAAGATCGAGATGGCATGCCCCCAAGCGGGGGCACGCTATGGGCATCAAGTTCTCTGGTAGCCTACCGCCACGTTGCTGGACCTACGGCGGCAACTGGGCGCGGTTTCAGGGCATCGCCGAGGACGTTGCTTGACGACGCTACTGGGCCTGAGGGCACCTGGGGCCGGTACGCCCTCCCGTGGCACTGTCTGGCGCAATGGATCCGATGTTGGTTGGAGTTTCCACGCATCCGAGGTCCCATCTCTCGGGCGTGGGCATCCGCTGCGCAGCAGTTACCCGATCTCCCCCCCCAGCATAGGTGGCGCCGCGTGCGGGGGCCACCCGCAGCTGTCATCAACATCTTGGTCAGCGCAGGACGGGATATGCCGCGGGCAGCCACCTGGTTCCCACCTTGCGAGGTTGGTGCAACGGAGTACGGGCGGCGCTGTGAATCTGATGAGTTCCGCGCGTTCGACCAGGCGCGGAATCTGATTGACAGGTTCGCCCAGTCGTTGCAGGACCGCCTCTGGAGGGAAGCTGCTCGTTCATCCCGCTGCGGAGGTGGAATGGAGAACGGCATCGGCAATTTCAGTTTGCGACGGTCTCTTTACCAGCTTGAGTGCATCCCTGGGCATGAGCGCCAACTCAGCGAACTTCGATGACGATCGCTGCTGGAGGATCTTGGGCGGATGACAGGAAAACGGGCGTTGGCTTCGAGGCCCCTGGTATATGTGGGAGATGCGGCAAGGCGCTGGCGACTCCCCTTCAGCCGCGTGTGGGAGTGCGAGTGCAATCGCGATTCACTTGTTTTCGTTGCCTATGAAAAGCTCGTTGCCCAGGCCATTGCCCAGGCTAGTAGTTGTGAGCGCTACTGGCCCAGGGAGCTCATTCCCAGCGCCATGATTGATTCCGACATCCCGTCTGGCCACAATTTTTGGGTCAGGGGCCATCTGGATGATGAGCGCCTGGGCCCTTACTTCAGAGTAAGAACGCTTCTCCTCCCTCTCCTCCTCTTCAGTGTCTCGTCTGGGGGCAAAGATGCCCATGGCCCCGGGCTCCGACGAGTTGGGGCGGCAGTGTCTAGCAGCCCAGAGCAGGCCCGAGAGACGGGCGCCAGGTTGATATATGGCCCACTGCCTGGTCGGCACCAGTTCACCCCCAGGAGTGAGCTGCTTTGTTTAGTTTGTGCTGTGGCCCTGTCCAGGGGCCCGGTGGCTCTTGCCTCGGGCAACGAAGAAGTTTGTCGCAGCGTTTGGGCTAATCTGTTCCTGGCCCCGAGGGGGAGAAACACCGACTTGCGGCGGAAGCTTGGAGAAGTCACTCAGGTGACGGATCGTCATCCTGGTGACCTTGCAGCGCTTCAAGTCCCCTCCCACTTTGGAGGCCGAGGAAGGAGTTGCCCGCGACCTGTCAGGGCCCTTCGTTGCAGGCAGTGTGTTCTTGGACCACTTGGCAGGGATTGCTGCTAAGGTTTTCAGCGCCCCGTGCGCTCTGCGTACCTTTTGCTCTAGGTCGAGGCCGATGTCAGGTTGACCAGGGAACGATAATTCAGGACCACGTTGGAGGCGATCCAGGTTGAGTGGGAAATGCAACGGCGCCCTGCTGCTGCCGCTGCTGCCCCCCTCCGTCCCCCGTGGCCGCGGTTCTATTCAGTTCCCAGCATGTCCTGCTTGAGTGCGGGAAGAAAGTTCCCATGTGCGTGAGTTCTGCTTCGGAAGCGGGTGGAGCTAAATGCCCCCCCGCATGTTGTTTCGACCTTTTCAATGTGCCGACTGTGATTTCCGAATTGCCTCTGGGTCATATAATACATATCGCTGGGGGCGTGGCCCGCGTTTCCCATATTATGTTTGATCATAGCGACCTTTTTTTTTGCAAAGCCTGTGGATGTTCTGGCCACCAAGAATTGCGTGGCCTGGCTGATTTATGTCCTGCCCGCAAGCCCCCCCCCCGTCCCGATCACCAGGACTCGGCGGGTGCATCTGGACCGAATGTCCAGGAACCTTTGGCCCAAAGTTTTAAGCAAGGCTGAGAAGGCGGCTCGTGGGTCCGAATACACATATAACGGCGCACCTGGTCCGGGGGCCCGGGGCCGGGACCACGACCGCAAATGTGGGGACCGGGGGCTCTGGAGGTTCGTCGGGGCTTGCCGGAGGCCTCCCCGGTCAGACATGACGGCCCCAGGAACGCCCAAGACGGCCCAAGAAACTTCCAAGCGGCCTCCAAGAGGGCTCCGAGATGCTGAAGATGGCCTCCAGACGTCCAAGGACGCCCCCAAGAGGCCCCAAGAAGCCTCCAACGTGCGTCCCAAGAGGGCCCCTAGACGCAACAATTGGCCCATTCCCTTCGTAAACCGTACATTTTCAACAAAGTTCTCTTTTGGGCTTTCCGACGTTACAGGACGGCCCAAGAGGCGCCCAAGACCGCCCCAAGACGGCCCAAGAAGCTTCCAAGAGGGCCCCAGGACAGCCCAAGAGGGCCCCAAGACGGCCCAAGAGGCGCCCAAGATGGCCCAAGAGGGCCCCAAGACGGGCCCAAGAGGGGGCCCAGAGGGGGACCACGAACCGCAAGCTCGAGCCTTCCGCCCCAAGAGGCCGCCAGGAGGCCCCCAGGAGGCCCCTCAAGAGGCCCCAGGAGACCCCAGACGTCCAAGGACGCCCCCAAGACGCCCCAAGAAGCCTCCAACATGCGTCCCAAGAGGGCCCCTAGACGCAAAAATTGGCCCATTCCCTTCGTAAAACGTACATTTTCAACAAAGTCGCCTTTTGGGCTTTCCGACGTTACAGGACGGCCCAAGAGGCGCCCAAGACCGCCCCAAGACGGCCCAAGAAGCTTCCAAGAGGGCCCCAGGACAGCCCAAGAGGGCCCCAAGACGGCCCAAGAGGCGCCCAAGATGGCCCAAGAGGGCCCCAAGACGGGCCCAAGAGGGGGCCTAGAGGGGGACCACGAACCGCAAGCTCGAGCCTTCCGCCCCAAGAGGCCGCCAGGAGGCCCCAAGGAGGCCCCTCAAGAGGCCCCATGAGACCCCAGACGTCCAAGGACGCCCCCACGACGCTTCGCGTCACCAATTTCTTCTCACAACGATTCCTGGGTCTGTGACTCGATAGAACCTAAGCGCGCGCGAAGCGCGCGCGTGGTTCTAGTGTATCATATAGGCTCGCTTCGCGATTGGCCTCATGATTATGATTATTATCATTAATATTAATATTATTATCATTAGTATTAGTATTATTATTATTATTATTATCATTATTATTATTGTTATTATTATATTATTATTATGATTATTATTATTATGATTATTATTATGATTATTATTATTAGTAGTATTATTATTATTATTCCTCCCTTCCCTCATTCCCCCCCCCCTTCCCTCCCTTGCCCCCCCTGTTGCCCCCCCCCCCCCCTTCCTCCGCAATGTGAATACCAGTCTCCCCTCTCCCCTGATAACGTCCGAAAGATATCCGCCCCCCCCCGCTGCGTATTTTTTTTACACAGGATCCCCGGGGAATGGGATTTCGTTTTTTGCCAAGAATGCTGCTCCAGCGGAAGCGCTGGCCCCATTTGTCACTTCAGGTTGTTCCAAATCGCGTTCCCACTGCAGCGCGGGCGTGTTCGGCCATTCCAGAGAGGCCACGGAATTTAGAAAATGCCCCCGACAAAATCACCGGAAATGATTACTCATTCGGTGTCGATTCGTTGACGTTTGGGGTCGCAAAGGCCCCCCCCACTTTGGGGCGTCGTCGCTTTCAGGAAATATTAAGCGGGAGCCCCGTCTCTGCTTTGAGAAGGAGATGTTGAGAACAGAGCCAGCGGGTGCTCCATCAGCCCCTCCTTGTGTGGAGCTTTTCTGGGAACCCAAAAAGCCAGACGGGAACCACGATTATAGACCAGCCCAGACCTCTCGAAGACGACCAAGTTACCCTCCAAGGAACCCGGCGCCATGCCATGACATGCTGTGCGGTGCTCTGTTGTGCGCCGCTGTGCGATGCCATGCCTTGCTTTGCAATGATTTGTGATGCAATGCTTCGCTGCGCAATGCCACGCCATGCTATGGCATGCTTCGCTCTGTCGTGCTCTTCTACGCCATGCATCGCGCACCCTCTCGCGATCGTCGCCCTGCTCGACATCCGATTGTGCGAGTAGAGAAGAGATCTACGCCATGGTAAGGGGTGGGAGGGAGGGGTAGGACTTCAGATATGACGCGAGCGCACCGAGCATGCCTCCATCCCCTCCCTTCCCTCCTTCCTGCCCCCTTCCATCCCTCCCCTTCCATTCCTTCCCTCCCCTTCCCTCCCCTCCCTTCCCTCCTGTTCCCCTTCACTCCCTCCCTTCCCTCCTGCCCCCCTTTCCCTCCATTCCCTCCCTCCCTCCCTTCCCTCCCTTCTCCTCCCTCCCTTCCCTCCTACCCCCTTCCCTCCCTCCCCCCGTCATTCCCTTCCCTGCCCCCCTTCCTCCCTCCCTTCCCACCTGCCCCCCTTCCCTCCTCGTCCTCCCTTCCATCCCCCTCCCCGTTCCGTCCCCCTCTCCCCCTTCCCCTCTCCCCTTCCATCTTGCCCCCCTCTCCCCCTTCCTTTCGCCGCGTGCAAACAACGGAACTGGGAAGACATAGCTGGACTGCTCGGAGTCAGCGGCAACTTCGGAGATCAAATTTGGTCGCCCAGGGCAGGCTTGCGAGCAGGGGCGGTCTTGTTATCGCCGCGGACCGCGGGTATTTGCGTCGAACATTTGGAAGTCTAGCCTGTAGAGAATGCTGTGGAAAGCTCCAGCTCCCTCTATTGGGATCAGCGCGGGGGTTGCTAAGGGTGTAGGGGGGTGGATTGAGGATGCCAGAGTGGGTCATACCCGCCGGCCGAACCTAGCTGTGAAGTGGGTTGCAAGTGCCCCAAGTGGATGGGTGGGGTCAACAGTCCGTGCTAAGTGGTTTCCGCCCATTCAGCGGAGTCATCCAACCACCCCAAACCACTCAGGGCATGTCCGACCCACTTACAAGCTAAGTCTTTCCAGACAGAACTGACCTTGGCATCCCATGTTGCTCCCCTTACCCTTTCAGCAACACCCGCGGTGATCCGAGTGTGCACAACTCGACCGTCCCTCCAGGTGCTGCGGCGGGCGCGGGCAAAGGCGCCCATGCCCGCGCCGGCGCCCCGGGCGCCGTGATCGGCAGGGAGCCCTTCCCAGCCGCCAGCGGGGAGGGCCAGCGCCCATCGAGGGGCGGGATTCGAGGGGTGCTCAGATCACCGCGGGGCTCGCTGAGGGGACGGGGTGGTCAGAAGTGGTGACTGGTGTGGGTCATGGTTGCAATCGGGGGCGGCCAAGGGGGAGGTGATGATGAGGGTGGTGGTGGATATCATGGCTGGGGCCATGATACCTCCCCTGTTTGTATGGCCACACATCCTATTTGGCGTCGCGTAATGGGGGGGGCAAATTGGGGGGCAGCGAGGGCTGCCGAAAAGGGGCCTCTGAGGGCCCCTAAAGGAGCCATTGAGGGCCCAGAAGGGGGCCGCTAGGGCCCGAGAAGTGCACATTTCTCCCCCCCCCCTCTATGTATCACCCCCGAGTAAACGACGCCCAATCCTATTTCAGTGCGTCCACTCGTCCCTCCCCCGTCCGAGCACATGCCTCTGGCCATGATTTGCGACCCCTTCTTTGGACACACCCGATGCAAGTGTGGGTCGCAGGGGGGGGGAATCTGGGCGAACTGGGCTCCGCCGACTTGGCAGAGGTCACCCTGACCCCTTTAGGGCACGTGCATCCCACTTATAGGCTAGGTTCGACCAGACATTACCCACCGCAGCATCTACTTACAGTCCTGCTATCCTCGATCCTCTTAGCCACCCCCGCGGTGACCCACGTGAAGGATGACCGGGCCAGACGAACCCAGAATTCCTCTCGTTCTGGAACGTGCGAGACGACGGTTTTCACAGTTTTCGACCTCTGGTGAGCCCTCGCCGGGCCCTGGAGCCACCAAATAACGAGTCGGAACGCACATCTGGCCCTGTGAGAAAGGCTGGGATTTCTGCGAATCCCGTGTTGAACTGATCAAGAAATCAGATCTCTGGGAAGGGGGGGGTAGGGAAGCGAGGCAACATCTATTGCGTGCAGCTGGTTTCGGTCCCGCCGCCGAGCGTTTTCCTCTATGCATGAATTGGCGCCACTGGCGCCGAGGGGCGCCACAAAGGCCAGCTACGTGAGCTGATTCGCAAACGGCTCTTTGCTATCCCCTCGTTCGTCCGTTCCGAGAGGAGGAGTAGGATGATGATGATGATGATGATGATGATGATGATGATGATGATGATGATGATTATGATGATGATGATGTTGATGATGATGGTGATGATACTGATTGTGATGATGACTATGATCATGATGCTGATGCTGATGATGATAGCTATGGAAGTAATAATAATAATAATAATACTAATAATAATAATGATGGCGCTGATAACGAAGATGAAGATGGATATGATGATGCTGTTGGTGCTGATGATGATGGTGATTCGTAGGAGGATGATGATGATGATGATGATGATGATGATGATGATGATGATGATGATGGTAGTGGTGGTGGTGATGATAATGATGATGTCGGTGATGATGATGATGATGATGATGATGATGATGATGATGATGATGCTGATGCTGATGATCCTAATGGTGGTGATGGTGACGATGATTGTGATGGTGATGATGATGTTGGCTGTGGTGGTGATGGTGATGATGATGGCGGTGATGATGATGATGATGATGATGATGATAAGATGATGATGCTGATGATGACGGGAGTGATGATGATGCTGATGATGATGTTGTTGATATTGGTGATGTTGATGACGAGGAGTTTGTATATGATGATGATGATGTTGATGATGATGCTGATGCTGATGCTGATGATGATGCTGACGATGTTGATGACGATGACGATGACGACGATGGTTATGATGATGATGATGATGGTTGTGATGATGCCCGTGCTGATGATAATGATGCTGCTCATAATGATGATGATGCTGATGAGCGTGATGGTGTTATGATGATGGCGATGAGGATGATGATGGTGATGAGGAGGAGGAGGAAGAGGAGGAGGAAGAGGAGGAGGAGGAAGCATCACGTGCCTCCTCTTTTCTTGTTCCTATTCGTCTTCCTGATGTATCCCATTATCGTGTTGTGGGGGCCCTCGCTCTGGAGAGACGCCGTCCTCCCATCCCTGCCTCTGCCATCCGCATATCAAGCATTTCGACTCCATTTCCCCGCACCTTTCACACGTTTGGTGGCCAAGTAGGGGGATCCACCGAAGGCCCAAGTGACACAGTCCACATGCGCCCCCCCACCCAGTGTCTGCACTCCTCACACGATTCGTGTCCCCATAAGGAGCTGCACTGAAGGCCCCAGTTGCACAGTCCACATGCGCCCGCCCGCCCCATGTCGGCACGCCCCTCACACGGCTCGTGCCCATAAAGGGAGCCTCACCGAAGGCCCCAGTGGCACAGTCCACGTTCGCCAACCCCGTCCCATGTCGGCAAACCCCTCACACGTTTCGTAGCTCCACAGGGAGCTCCACCGACGGCCCCAGCGGCAAAGTCCACATGCGTCCCCACGCCCCACTCCAGCTCACTCTTCACACGCTTCGTGCCCCCATAGAGAGCCCTACCGAAGGCCACAGTGGTACAGTCCACATGCGTCCCCCCGCCCCATTTCACCGAAGGCCCCAGTGACACAGTCCACATGCGCCCCCTCGTCCCATTTTGGCACGCCCGTCACACGCTTCGTGCTCTACAGGGAGCTCCACCGAAGGCTCCAGTGGCACAGTCCACATGCGCCCCGCAGTCCCATGTCGGCACGCTCCTCAGACGATTCGTGGCCCCACAGGGAGCCCCACCGAAGGTCTCAGTGGCCATGTTCGCGTGCGGCCGCCCCACCCATGCCGGCGCGCCCCTCACACGCTTCCTGGCCCCATAGGGAGCTGCACCAAAGGCCCCATCAGCACAGTCCACATGCGTCTGCATGCCGACACACCCCTCGCATTTTTTCGTGGCCCCATGGGGAGCTCCACCGAAGGTCCCTGGCCGCCCCAGTACTGACCTGGGTAAGGGCAGGAATTTGACATCTCTCTCTCTCTCTCTTGTTCTGCTCGGGGAGCTTGCGTTTAGTGAACTGAGGACGAGGACGACGACGTCGACGAAAAGGAAGAGGAAGGTAGCCGGGCAGGTAAGGTGGGGGAGACAGGAGAGAGGAAAGGCTGAACTCATGCCCTTCCGCCCGCCATTTCCCCCCCCGCCCCCTCCTTTCTATCTCTCCACCCCCCTCTCCCCCTCCTCCTCCTCCTCCTCCTCCTCCTCCTCCTTCTCCTCCTCCTCGTCCTCCTCAAGTCCGTCCCCTCCGTGGGATCTCGGACTTGGGCCGAAATGGGTCCCACAGCTGTTTCGCCCAAGGCCCCCTGGCCGAGCGCAGCGCCGCCCGCGTCTGACGGCGTCCATCCATATCTACGCAATGGCTGGGGCTGCTGAGCCTCCTGCCGCTGCTGTGCGCAGTCGCCATGCCGCACACGCGATCCCTGGCGGCCTCGTACATCCGCACCTGCCGAGGGCTGCAGCGTGATCGCGCTCGCCCACGCGGAGCAGCATGCCGCCACGTCCTTCGTCTTCATATTCTCGTCCCTGGCGCCGCTGTGGCACGCCCGGCTAATGGCGATCCCGTCCACGCCGAGCTAGCACACCAGCGTCACATGCCGAACGAGCTGCTCCCGCTCTACCGGCTGGGCGTCTGCGGCAGCCACGAGCTCCAAGAGGTCGCGAACTTCATCCAGCGGCGTCGTGTGCCTGCTGGGCTTCATGATGGTGCTGGACCTCCGCGCCCTGCGGTGCCTGTACGGGCAGTCCTACGACACGGAGCTGGCCCTCTTCCTCCGCCTGCACGTCAAGCTCACCATGCCGCTGAGCCCGATGCCGAATGTGTCGCTGACGATCTTCTGCATGACCCACGCCACGTTCCTGGAGCTGCCCTTGGCCGTTGTCCCTGTGGCGATGCCGCGCCTGAAGCACTACGCAATAGTGCTGGACCGCTTCCACAACACGTTCTTCAACATGGAGCTGGGCCTCTTCCTCGGCGTGGCTCTGGCGCTCCTGGACCTGCATTGCATGCCACTGCCGCCGGTGGTGTCCGTCCTCGTGACGCTGGTGATGCTCTCGATGCTCTTCGGCCCTTTGTGCATGCCGGTGCCGCTGGTAGCGCCCGTCTTCGTGATGTGCCTGTCCTGCGTGCCGCTGCCGTTGGTGGCGCCCGTCCTCGCGATGCTGGCGATGCCCTCGCTGCTCTCCGCCCCCTTGTCCGCGAATGGCATCACGGCGCAAGACGCTACTCCAGAACAGGCCGTTCATCGGCTGCTTCGACGCGTGGTTCGACCTTGTGTTCGACGCCCCCTTGTCCTCGGAGTGCGACCAGGCCGTCGAGGATACCGCTGCACATGATGATGCTGCCGCTGGTGGCGAACCAGTCCGCGACGACGCCGCCGAGCGTGGCGAACAACCTGCTCTCGCAGCACATCCTGTCCATCGTCCTGCCGATCCTGATGCTGCCGCGCGCGGCGCTCGACCCCTACCCGATGCACATGCCGATGCTGCCGCTGGTGGTGTACCAGGGCACGATGGCGCTGCCGCTGGTGCCGAACGGCTTGTTATCGTAGTATTTTTTGGCCTTCGCCCTGTCGATTATGATGCTGCCGCGCGTGGCGCCCGACCCCTACATGTTGAATAGAATGGTGCTGCCAATGGTGGCGAAAAAGTGCGCGATGACGCTGACGACGCCCCTGTTGCTGCCGCTGTCCTTCCCGATGGAACCCAGCATGACTGGGCATCTCCTGGCATGCCGTTCCTTCGACGCTCGGACCTTCTGCAGCTACACTGCTGCAGTACGACTCTCGCTTGCCGTGTAGATAAATTGGTGCGCCGAGCTGCTGAGCCTCATCCTGAAGCGCCACAGGGGCGCTCGAGTGCATGATGTTGCCGCTGGCGCTGCCGTTGCTGTCACACGACGCCAACACGAAGCCCATCCTCCCGCAGCCGCAGGTGATGACGACCACGAGCGGGGAAACTGCTGGGACTACGAGCGCAAGGAATGGCACGGAGCGGCTGACGCTACCCATCCCACACAACCCGAAGAAGATCTGCATGATGCTGCACGCGGTGTTCTGCCGCCTGGGGTGGCTGCCGCTGCTCATGAGGCCCCTGAGGTCACCGGCCAATGTATCATTGAGCCTTCCGCCTGGCTCACCCCACCCCTTTCCGTCCTGTCTTAACTGCCACCCATCCCTGCTTTTCCCGCTCCCCAGTATGATCCTCACGGTTTACATTCCGCTCCCAGTGCATGGCCCCATGCTCCCTGCAGCATGCGCGTGGCCAGAGCGAAAAACGCCGCCAAAAGCACCGCTCTGGAAGTAGGCTGAGCCGCGGCGGGGCGCGAGCAGACATCTTGCCCTCGTCTCGCGTCTTGCCCGCTTGCCCACGTCTCTTCCTCTTTGAGTGCGTGCACTCCTCCTCCTCCTCCTCCTCCTCCTCCTCCTCCTCCTCCTCCTCCTCCTCCTCCTCCTCCTCCTCTCGTCCTCCCTCCTCCTCTTACTCCTCCTCCTCCTCCTCCTCCTCCTCCTCCTCCTCCTCCTCCTGATGCTCCTCCTCCTCCTCCCCTCCTCCTCCTCCTCCTCCTCCTCCTCCTCCTCCTCCTCCTCCTCTCCTCCTCCTTCGCCTCCTCCTCCCTCCTCCTCCTCCTCCTCCTAGCCATTCTGGGTCTGGCACCTGCCGCCTCAGGGGCTGCTGGGCCGCGCGCGCGGCCCGCCCTCAACTTCCCCTCCCTCCCTCCCTGCGCGCAGTTCTCGGCTTCCCCCTCGCTGTCGCCATTGTCAGCGCATCGCGGCTGGCCTGGATTGCGAGACAGCTTTCCGCCGGGCGGCAATGTCGCGTCCGCCTTAACTAGCGCGTGGTTCGCCTCGTGGTCCACATGGTGCTGCTGCCCGCCAAAGACGACAGGATGCTCAGTAAGATCGCTTTCGCTGGGGTCAACATGATGCACAACTCTCTTCACCCTGCCTGCGTCGTAGACCACGGCCATGGGAGTTCGACTGGCGAGGCGCACATCGCTTTCAACATGAAGCGGCTGCACCTTCACACTCCTGCTGCTGAAGGTGCTTTGCTCCCTGGCGTATTTCATGGTGTTGCCCTACATTGTGAAACACCTGGTAATCCGGAACCTGGCGGAGAGGGTCTTCATGGTGGGGCGCCGTCTGGAGTTCGTCCTGGCGATGCGAAACAGCATGGTGAAGATCGCGCTGGCCGTCCTGGCAGTGGTCGCGCTGGCCTTCTCCGAGTCGCTCGCGGTGTTCCTCACGAAGGTGTTCATGCTGATGAGCATGGTGGTGACGATGGTAGTGCCACACTTTCTCGTGAAGTTGCGGGTCGTGGTGACCTTCTGGGTAATG
Organism: Prorocentrum cordatum; assembly: GCA_963575745.1. Taxonomy (NCBI): domain Eukaryota; class Dinophyceae; order Prorocentrales; family Prorocentraceae; genus Prorocentrum; species Prorocentrum cordatum. The sequence goes on from CAUYUJ010004447.1 coordinate 1,400,676, forward strand.
CAGGAGGTGTTAAAGATCGTGCCGCTCTTGCTGACGCTCTGCCTCCTCAGCGTGGCGCTGATCCATGGCATGCCGGCGCGAGCGACCCATGGTCTGCGGCCGTGCCTCCGCGCAAAGACCTTTGGCGAGATAAAGTGGCCCGTCCAACGTCCAACATGCTGAGCTCAGCGGACCTCGCTGCCATCGCGGCTCTGCTTGTTGGCCACGGTTCCGATCGTGATGAGCATGCCGATCGGCAGCCTGCGCCCTCCGTTGATGATCCTCGCGGAGAAGAGCATGACGCACAACGTGGTGGCGATCGCCTCCCTCTGGGAGACGGTCCTGCTGGCATCCAAGCTGGGCCACTCATCGAGTTGGACCAAGCCGACCTCGACGATATCGCTGCCATGATCGACGCGAACTTCGAGGGACTCAACGGTTCGATGACGGAACTGGAGAGTACCCTGAGTGCCGCCGCCGCCCCCGCCGCCTCCTCTTCCTCCGCCCTGCCTGCCGAACACGACACATCGGAAGTGTGCGTTCCTCCTCCTCCTCCTCCACTTCCTCCTCCTATTGATCCTCCGCCTCCATTCCTTATAACTAATTTTGCCCTGTCGCACCGCGAGGACAGTTTTTACGGCGGTGAGGCTTTTCGCCTGGGACTTCCTCATCACTGATGACCCTGAAGCTTAAACGCGACAACAGTTTCACATATGAAATGCGGGTCGTTTTCATAATGTAGCTCTCGCCTTAGCGCCGCACGTAAACGTTTTACCAAATTGTACGAGATTCACAGCTTGAGGGCGGTTCCTTTTTCAAAATGCGTCTCTCGCTTTAGCGCCGCGCACATTCGTTTCTAACAGTTGCAAGAGTTTCACGGGTTCCCACGATCATCTCACAGGAATTGGTGTTTTGGAAGGATCCAGGATCTATGAGGGCGCAACAGTTACGTTGATTCGCGGTGCCGAAGTCCCAGGATTGGCGTTCTGGTACGACTCACAATCGCAGGGACGCAACAGTCAGGTTGATCCGTGGCATTGCAATCCCGACAACAATGTTTTGGTATGATTCAGGGTTCTCCAACGGTTGCTCTCCCACGCAGCAGTTCTTTGTGGAAGTGAACCGTTGTAGGAGCCTATGACGACCGAGCTTGGACGTTGGGTTTACCCCAACATCGTTGATGAGTCTTGGGTTTTCACTGGTCATCCCCCTCCCCCTCTTCCATCAGGCTGGAGGGAGGGAGGGGGAAAGGAGGGAGGGAGGGAGTAGAAAAAGGAGGAAGAAGAGGGGGAGGAGGAGGAGGAGGAGGAAGGCGGAAAGAACGCGGGGCGCCTTCACCGCAGGAGCGGCCTTCGCCTGGGCTGGCTGACCCCCCAGCCGCGCCGAAGCAGGACCCCCTGGCCGCCCGACTGGGCGGCGTGCAGCGCAAGGGATTTGAGGAGAACCGTTTGGATGGCAACGGGGGGGGAATAAACGTCGGGGATCGAGATTGCAACACAGTGGTCCTAAATCAGGGGCAGCGTTAAAGGGGGGAGGATGAGCGCAGAATGAGACGCATCGACCCCCAATCGCCCATTTATCGCCGATAGAGGGCCAATAACCCATCCCGCCCAGGAACGTCTGGATGCGGTATTGAGGGCCCATCGCCCATGGATCGGCGATGTATCGAAGATTCTAGGCCGATGTTTCCCTCCCTGAACGGGTCCCCCGTTACCGCTCTTGCCAGGAAGGGGTCCGAAATGGCGTCTTGACTGCCACCGTGGGCCCACAAGGTGAGCGAAAAGTGTACGTTTCGTCGCTCCAGCGTTTGTTGCCCTCCCCCTGACGAGCGCCCGAGGAGGTGGAGGGGGGAGGAGGCGGTTGAGGAGGGTGTGAAGGAGGTGGAGGAGGGGGAAGAGTTGAACGACCAGTGCGAACCCAAGACTCATCAACGATGTTGGAATACACCCTCCCTCCAAGTTCCCTGTTTATAGGCCCCTACACGGACTCATTTTCACTGAAGAAAGTGCCCCGTTGGAAGACACTTGTTTGAAGTTTCTGAAGCGTGCCGAATACCATTCTTCAACGACACGAAGCAACCTGACTGCTGCGTCTTGACAAGTCTGAATCGTGCCACAACACCCTCCCAGGGACTTCAACACCGCGACTCAATGTGACTGATGCGCCCTGACAACCCTGAATCGCTCAAAAACGCCATTTCTGGTACGTTAACCATGGGACCCCGTGAACCCGTGCAATGTGTTTTAAAAGAGTGTGCGAGGCGCGAAGGCGAGAGCCACATTTAGAAAGGAACCGCCTTCAATCCGTGAAACTCTTGCACATGAGAAAACAAATGCCCGCGGCGTGAACACGAGAGCCAAATGTTGAAAACAGCCCGCCTTCTATCCATGGAAATCTTGCAATGTGTTAAGACGAGTGTGCGAGGCGCTAATGCGAGAGTCACATGTTGAAAACCACCCGCCCTCAATCCGTGAAGCTCTTGCAACTAAAACGAAAGTACGCGGCGCTGAGGCGAGAACCGCATTTGGAAAACGGCCCGCCCTCAATCCGTGAAGCTCGTGCAAATGTTGTAGACGAGTGTGCGCGGCGTTAAGGCGAGAGCCACATTTTGGAAGTGGCCCGCCTTCCATATATGAAGCTGTTGCTTGTAAGTTTCTGGATCATAGCTGGTACGGAGTTCTCAGGTCAGGCGAAACGCCCGGCCCGCCCTTCCGACCGGCCTCGGGGTACGACAGGGATGGGTTAGATATAAGGAAGAGGAGGACGAGGAGGAGGAGGTTGAGGAGGAGGTGGAGGAGGAGGCGGAGGAGGAGGAGTTCTAGGCCGAGGGTCGAGGATCGAGGAGGATAGAGGGTCGAGGTTTTCGGGCGCTTGCTGGGCCTTCTGGGTTGCACTCTCGCTTCCACGGGTGGAAACCTTCCGTTTCTCTTGTCGAGACGCACACCGACGTCAGGTGTCCGCGGGACAATTTTTGAGGCAAGGCGTCGAGGAACAACCACAACATCGCGAAGGGGGCGAAGGATGGAGATATGGAGGGACGAGAGGAGGGGCAGGAGGAGGAGCCCGAGGGACGCAGACCCCCTCTTGTCGTGGAAAAGTACTGCGGAATGTGTTCACCAAGCTTCAGCCTCTGGGGGGCACTGCCGGGCCCTGGGGCCTTTCAGAGACCGGTCCTGGGGAAGGGGACGAGACTTCGGGAGCCCACGCAGTGAAAGAATTACGGCGTCGGGAGTCTGAGAGCAGGGCTGGAGGAGGTGGATGAGCCATATGTTTTGTTTCGTGGCTTGCTTCCTGGAGCCTCCCGAGACACCCAAGGAAATCTCTGGAGACCTCCAGAGCGTCCGTGGCATCCGGGGACCTCTGGAGGGGACCGCCCAAACGAGGCCGCAGCAGACGGGATCGGAGGATCGGGACGCATCGCCGATGCATGAGCGAAGCGGCGGGATGCGCTGGAGGACATGCGGCGCTCTACTCGTTTCTTGGGTTCTAGCATTTACCTGCGTCAGGCTTTGTGCTCTTCGCTGGTTGGCGGCAGATGCTCGCCAATTCTTTCTGACCAGGCGAGTCATTCAAGCACTCCCGACATGGCACTAAGTACTGCCGGCCCTCTGGTACGTAGGCACGATGTGCCACGACCGACTGCTCGTGATTTCCACTCTTCTGCATCGAGGCGTACGACCAGCAAGTCGCTCGCAGCGCGTCTTGGCCGCTTCCCTCCGCGCGCGGCATGCTCGTCTCGAGCACCGCGCGCGGGCCGGCGCCGACGAGGCCAGACGCTGGGTCTGGCGAGGGGCGTCCGAGGCGGGGCACTCCACCGACCGCCGTGCCTCTCACGACGCCCCCAGGCCTCCCAGCGGGAGTGCGGACTCGGGTGGCCACCGGGGGAAAGTGCCGCGGGAAGGCGGCGTGCCTGCGGACCGCCCACCCTCAGCGGGATCAGTCACACCTCCGAGGGAGAAGTCTCCGCTGCTGCTCTGGGACCCGACGGCCGCTCCACGGGGGGGGGTCCCGATGTGCCGCAGGGGGGGGACCCCAGCATCCTAGCCCCAAACGGCCGCGAGCTGCCCACTCCAGTGCGCAGCGGCCTGCTGCGTCCCCAGGGCGGCACGCGGCGCCTCCCCGTCCCGCTCAGCGACGCGCGCCTCGGCAAGGCGTCGCCGCTGACGTCCGCATGGCAGCGTGGCGGAAGAATCCGCGAGGTCGCAGCCGCCGCTGCCACCAGCAGCAGGCCCAGGCGCCGCCCAGGCTGGGGCCGCCGAGGGCTGCCCGTCCGCCAGGGCCTGCGCTTCCTGGCCGTTGGCGCCTGCGCAGCACGGCACTCCTCAGCGCAGCCCGCTCTCGTGTATTGCGTTGGTTGATGAATCCGGCAGGGGCGCAGAGCCGCTGCAAGCACTTGTCGCCGGTGTCCTTGGCGAACTGCTACTGGTCGGTCTCTTCGGGCTCGTCGAACATGGGGAAGATCTTCTCGGTGACCACTTCCTCGATGCTCCAGAGCTTCGCCATGGAGAAGGGACGGGGGCCTCGGCCTGAGGCTGAGGCGGGGCCCCAAGCTCGGCGCCACCAGCTCCCACCCCCTCGCGAACCTGCCGCTTGCGCACCCGCTCGCACTGCTCCGGCGCCGCGAGTGGCCTGTCCGCCAGGCCAGCTGCCGCGATCGCGGCCGCGACCTCCCTCTTCGTGTTCTCCATCGTTTTCTCGCGATGCGCGGACACCTGCCGCTCCGCCTTCGCCTCCTCGCCGGCGGACTCGGGCGCTCTTGCGGGCACGAGCGGCTGCGCCAGCTCGGGGCGGCGGTGAGCGCGCGCAGCTTCTCGACGCGCGCCGGCAGCGGCGTCGCTTCGGTCGCGGCCGCGGCAGCGGGCGAGCCCGCCACGCTGCCTCCCGCGACTGCCTCCAGCAGGCTGCTTCTGCGCGCCACCTGCTCCCACTGGCGCCCGCGGCGCGCGGGCGGCACCGACGCGAGCTTCTCCGGGGCGGGCGGCCCCGATGGCGCGGAGGGCCATGCCGGTGCAGAGCGGAGGGCCCTCGGGGTGCTTGGCTGCTCGCGCCCCGGCCCGCCCGCGGCGCAAGAGCGGAGTCCACCCTTGTGCCCTTGGCGTGGCGTCGTCGCCGCCGCCGCACCAGTCCTCGCCGCAGCGGGCCCCTGGCCTCCTCGCGCTGCGACAAATGCACGGCGGGAGGCGTCTGGCAGTTTTCGGCCTGTGGAGGCTTTGGCCGGGCCTGAGGTGGAGGAACTGTCCCCACGGCGGGTTTCAGATCTCAGGGCAGCCACGATGTGAAAAAAACACGAAGCAGGATGGCTGGGACTGCCAGCACGCCACTGTTTCCATTGGCCAGCCGCCCAGCCACACGCGCCTGTGCTGCGATCAACAAAGAAGGGAGCCCCCGCGCAGAGTGTCTGTGCGCCTTTGCAGGCATAATGATTTGGCGGCCTTCTCTGCCCAGAGCTTCCCACTCTGTGGAACCAACACGTGCACAAAGGATCGTGAGCCAAAACGGTCTACGTCGGAGGAAGAAGATGAGCGGGATAATGAATAAGAGGAGGAAAAGCAGGAATACCAGGGAGGAGGAGGACGAGGACGAGGACGAGGAGGAGGACTACGACGACGACGACGACGACGACGACGACGACGACGACGACGACGACGACGACGACAACGACAACGACGAGAAAATGAATACGTTTTGGACTTCGCGTCTGGGGGAGGGAAGCTGGGTACAAGGCCAAATCACGCCAACATGATCGCAATTAAAGGGCCCTTGACCGTTCTGAAACCCGCGTTGCCAAATCTGTCCAACAAAGCTTCCACCCGCCGCAATTGGCGAAGGATCTGTGCACTGAGGGATGAGGAGGAGGAGGAGGAGGAGGAGGAGGAGGAGGAGGAGGAGGAGGTGGAGGAGGAAGGGGACCGAGCGAGGAGGATTGTGGATTGCAAAGCTGATTCAAGAATCGGCTGTTCAACGATGGGTAATCCGAAGACACGCAGATCACTGCACGCAGCAAGAGACCCCTGAAGCCGAGCAAGACGAGTAAGGGAGAAGCTCCGAGGGCACGAGACGGGGCGGAAGCGTCCTGTGTGAAGAAGTGCGGCGCCCGGATCTCATGGTGGAGCGGTGCGGCAGCCTCCAGGACAGAGGATGGAGGAGGAAGGTCACCAGATCCTTGAACTTGGCATTAAGTCCGGCCTGTCCCTCTACAGGGGAATATTCAACAATAGTAGAAACATAAGCTTGGGGACGTTTTTTTTATATTTGTTTGGCCATTCTTGAGCCTGTTTTGATTAGTTTCAATTGTTCGTCTAAAACCTGCCTGTAGGGGGACATGCCCGTCCTAAACTTGGCAGGAGGAACGAACGAACGAACAGCCGTGAGCCATAATCGCGTGGGTAGAGACAACTGCGCGTGAATTAGCGCAGCGGAAGTATGCAGTGCAAGTACGCGGAGGGGGGAGAGGAGAGAGGGGAAGGGAGGGGAAGGGAGGGGAGAAGAATGGAGGAAGGAGCATGACAATATTGAATGTATCTTACATCCTTCCAGGACGCACAGACAATGCAGTTCTCACTAAGTCTGACCCCTTTGGGGATTAGCGGTTATTGTGTGTGTTGCTCTTGAGGGCCTTTTGGGCGCCTTGTGAGGGCTTCGTGGAGTTCTTTTGATTATCGAAGACGCCTACGGCGAATCACCGCCGCCCCCTGTCCCTTTGGAAGCGCCTCTGTGGCCGACAGCAGGGCCAGAGCTTGGCCAAGCTATCGGGCCAGTTGGTCCCCGAGTCGGTTTGGAAAGACTTCGGGGAACGCATGGGGGAGCAAGAAGAGGAGGAGGGGGAGGATGAAAAGAGGAGGAGGAGAAGGAGGAGGAGGCCTCTTGGGCGCCTCGGATCACTCTTGGGGCCTCCTGGGAGCTTCCTGGGGGCCTCTTGGAGTGTTGTTGGTGGCCTTTGGGGGCTTCTTGGGTGCCTCGTTGGCCGTCTTAGGGCGTTCCTGGCTTGTCTGACTCCGTCGGAAGCCGTCTTGGGGGCCTGTCTGGGTTGTGTTGGGACCCTCTTGGGGCAGACCAGGGGTTCTTAGAGGCCACCTTGGAGGCCTCTTGGGCAGTTTGGGGGCCCTCGTGGGGCCGTCTTGGGGACTTTGTGCGCCGTCATGGGGCCACCTTGGAGGCCTCTTGGGCAACGTTGGGGGCCTCTTGCGCCGTCTTGAGCCGTCGGAATGCCGAGAAGAAGCAAACGCCAAAATCTGTCAACACATTCTTGGAACATAAAGGATGGTGGCCTTTTCGTGCCCTCCTGGGGGACCTCCTGGACGCCTTTTGGGCCGTCTTGGCCGCCTTGGGCCATCTTGAGGCCATCTTAGGCCGTCTTGGGTGCATCTTGGGCCGTCTTGGAGGCATCGTGGGGCCATCTTAGCCGTCTTGGAGACCATGTTGGCTGCCTTGGAGGCCTCTTAGGCCCTCTTGGGGCCGTCTTGGGGGCCTCTTAGGCGCCATGGGGCCATCTTGGAGGTCTCGTGGGCGATCTTGGGGGCCTCTTGGGCCGTCTTGAGCCGTAAACCTAAGGAAAATCAATGATGTTGGCTTCTTCGGACCCTCCTGGAGGACCTCTTGGAGGTCTCTTTGGCCGTCTTGGAGGCCTCTTGGGGGCCTCTTGGGCCGTCTTAGGCCATCTGCAGGCCATCTCAGGCCGTTGTGGGTGCATCTTGGGCCGTGTTGGAGGCATCTTGGGGCCATCGCAGCCGTCTTGGAGGCATCTTGGGCGTCTTGAAGGCCTCTTGGGCCGTCTTGGGGCCCTCTTGGGGGCATCTTGGGGGCCTCTTGGGCCGTCATAGGGTCATCTTGGAGACCTCTTGGGCGATCTTTGGGCGAGCTTGGGGGCCTCTTGGGCCGTCAGAAAGCCGAAAAAGCGAAAATGTCGAAAATGCTAAAATCGTTCAGAAACCTTAGGATAATCAATGATTTGGGCATCTTCGGGCATTCCTGGAGGACCTCTTGGAGGCCTCTTGGGCTGTCTTGGAGACCCCTTAGGGGACTCCTGGGCCGTCTTGGGCCATCTTGAGGCTATCTTACGCCATCTTGGGTACATCTTGGGCCGTCTTGGAGGCATCTTGGGGCCATCTTAGCCGCCTTGGAGGCCATCTGGGCCGTCTTGGAGGCCATCTTGGGCCATCTTGGAGCCGTCTGCGGCAGGAAAACCCTTTGCAACCGGCTTTGGAAGATCCTGGGCAATCCTTCCAGGACCCCGGCGGGACGCGCCGAAGCCCCAGGGGGAGTTCTATTGGAAAAGAACCAAAACCAACACCGAGAGGGTTCAGCACGCCAGGCACCCTTGCAATGAATCGACAGGGGGCGGCGGATAGAATGGCCGTCGGCACATCCCGCCACCGTGCTTGGGCTGCGGGTCTGAGGCCACGCGGATGGCAGACGGGGTCTCGTAGGAGTCGTCTCGGGGGCATTTGGGAAGCAGTTTTTGAACCGCTTGGGGGCATCCTGGAGGCCTCTTGGGAGCTTTGTTTCCGGCCTCTCGGAGCTCCTTGGGAGCTTGCTGGGGGCTTCTTGGGGCAGCCAAGGGGGCGGTTTGGGGTCGAAGGCTCGACATGTTCGTTCGGGTTGCCCCACTGGCCCCCTCTTGGGGCTGTCATGGGGCGTCTTTAGCGGCCTTGGGGCCCTCTTGGGGCGTCTGGGAGCCCTCTTGGGGGCCTCTTGGGCCGTCTTGGGGCGATCCAGGAGGCTTCTTGGGCTGTCTTGGTCGTTGTGAACGTAAAGAGGCGAATGTGCCAAAGATGCATGTTTGTTATGGGATTAGGGCGATGTTTGCTCTCTGAGGCCGTTTTGGAACACCTATTGAGGGTGTTTGGGGGGCGTCTTGGGGGCCTCCTGGGCCGTCTGGAGGCCAGCGCGGGCGCTTTGGATACATCATCCGGCGGCTTTTGGCTCCTCTTGGACCGTCCGGAGGGCCTCTTGGAACCCTCTTGGCCTGTTCTGGAGCCCTCTGTCCCCCCGTGATGCGTTCGTGCGGTCCCCGGGGGACCCCCCCCGCCAAATCGACCAGACCGGGCTCCCAGGGGAGGGGTTTGGAGAACGGGGGACATCTCACACGCCGATGAACCCCAAGGGGTCGGCGGATGTTCGAAGACGCTTGCGGCGAAGCACCGCCGCTCCCTGCCCTCTTGGAAGCGCCTCTGTGGCCCACAGCTGGGCTGTATAGCTCGGCCAGGTTATCGGGCCAGTGGTCCCCCGAGTCGGTTTGGAAAGCCTTCGGGGAACGCGTGGAGGAGGGAGGAGAAGATGAGGGAGGGAAAAGGAAGAGGATGAGGAGGAGGAGGAGGAGGAGGAAGAAGTGGAGGAGAAGGAAGAGACCTTGTGGGAGCCTCTTGGATCAGTCTTGGGGCCTCCTGGAAACTTTCTGGGCGTCTTTTGGAAGCCTCTTGGGGGCCTCCTTGGGGCTCTTGGGGGCCTTTGCGGGCGTCTTGGGGCTTCTTTGATCGTCTTGGGGCGTTTCTGGCCCGTCTGACGCCGTCGGATGCCGTCTTGGGAGCCTCTCTGGAGTGTCTTGAGGCCGTCTTGGGGCGTTTATGGGCCGCCTTGGAGGCCATTTGGGGCGTCTTGGAGGCCTCTTGGGCCGTCTTGGAACCCTCTTGGTGCAGTCCTGGAGGCTTCTTGGACTGTCCTGAGGCCATCTTGGAGGCTTTAGGCGCTTTCGGGGCGATCTTGGGGGCCTTTTGGGCCGTCTTGGGCCGTCGGAAGGCCGAAAAGGAGCAAATACGAAAATCCTGCAAAGACTAAGGGAAATTAATGAATGATTTCAGCCACTTCGGGCCCTCCTGGAGGTTCTCTCGGAGACTTCTTGAGCCGTCTTGGAGGCCTCTTGGGCACCTCTTGGGCCGTCTTGGGCCGTCGTGGAGGCTTCTTGGGCGGACTTGGAAGTTTCTTGGACCCTCTCCCGCTCTCGGGCCGTCTTGGAGGCCATCTTGGACCATCTTGGGCGAACTTAGCGGCCATCTCGGGCCATCTTAGCCGTCTTGGAGGCCATCTTGGGCCATCTTGGAGCGGGAAAGTCATTGGCAGGTCGATGTTCGGCGACTTTCTGGGTGGCCGGCGGGACGGGCCGAAGCCCCAAGGGAGAGTTGTTTTGGGCAACGAACCAAAACCAAAACGGTAGGGTTCATCACGCCAGACACTCTCGCGATGAATCAACAGGAGGTTCAGCACGCTGGGCACCCCTGTGATGAATCAACATGGGGTGGCGATCGAACGGCCTTCGGCCCACCCCACCACCGTGCTTGGGTTGTCGGCCATAGGCCTCTAGGATGTTCGTTGGGCATCTCGTGGGTCTCGTGGAGACAGCTTGAGGCCTCTTGGGGGTCGTTCTGGGGCCTCTTGAGGCTTCTCCACTCGGTCAGATTCTCCTCTCTGCTGGCGGCACGGTTGATAAAGCTGAGCGTTGAGCACGTGGGAGGGCCTTCTGTCGCCAAGTGTGCAATTTCCGCTCACTCAGTTCGTTGTTCCTCTGGTGGCGGTGGTGGACTTGTCTCCAGAGCGTGAACGAGAGGCAGAAAGAGAATCGCCGCTGAGGGGGAAGAGGAGGAGGGCGAGGAGGAGGGCGAGGAAGAGGAGGAGGGCAATGAGGAGGAGGAGGAGGAGGAGGAGGAGGAGGAGATCCGTAAGCCCAAGACTCATCCACGATGTTGGAATACACCCTCCCTCCAAGCTCCTCCGTCATATGCCCCCACAGGGGTTCATTTCTATTGAGAGAAGTGTTCCGTTGGGAGACAACCGTTTGAACATCCCGAAGCGTGCCAATACACAATTCTCGGGAACGCCACGTATCAAGGTCAACGTTGCGTCTTGACGATCCTGAACCGTGCCAGAACATTATTCCTGGGATTCGAACACCGCGAATCAGCGCAACTGTTGCGACCTGACAATCCTGAATCGCTCGGCAAAGTCACTAAGTTAACCCTGAGAGCAAGCGAAACGTTTGCAAATATTGAGAACGAATGCGCGCGGAGCCATGGCGAGAGCCAAATCTCGAAAACCACCTGCCCTCAATCCGTGAAGCTCGTGCAAATGTTTAAACGAACATTCGCGGCGCAAGGCGAGAGTCACATATTATATAACAGCCCGCCCTCAATCCGTGAAATGTTTGCACATGTTTTAGACGAGTGCGCGCGGTGCTCTTGGGAGAGCCACGTTTCGAACACCACCCGCCCTCAGTCCGCGAAGCTCTTGCCAACTCTGAGGCTCCAGGATCACGAGCGATAAGGAAGCCTCAGGCGACACGCCCGGCCTGCCCTTCCGACGGGCCTCGGGGCGTCACGGGGAGGAGTTATTCATAAGGGAAAGGGGTGGGGGCGGAGGCGAGACGAGGTGACCGGGCGACCCACGGCGCCCAAGGCGGCGCGCTCACGCTCGCCGCGCTGGGGTGCCAGCAGGCCCGCGCCGAGCGCGCGGAAGCCCGTTATCGGCGCCGACCCCCCTGCGGCCAGAGCTCGGGTCGGACGAGGCGGATCGAAGAAGAGAAGGCAGCAGAAGCGTTTTGGCATCGCTCGGGCGTGGGGCATTCTTTTCGGCCAGGGCCATCGGGGAACCTCTGGCATCAGATTGTGGAGACACGGAACGCACGAAGCCGAAACACGCACGGGGGATGGACGTCCGGGCGAGGGCGAGGGGTTAAACACAAGCATTCGGAGCTCTGCGCGGATTTCTCGGATCGGCGTTGGGGCCCCCTGGCGGCGCCTCCAGCCCGCGCACCAGGGAGGGGGGTCCGGCGCCGATCCAAGAAATCCGCGCGGACTGTGGAAAGTGCATGTATCTGCGGTTTTCTGTTCCTCTAGAGAGGGGGATTTCAGTGGCAACGTCAGGGGAAAATGGCCTCAACGCGAGGGACTTCCGGGGGCAACGCTAGGGGTTCTCGGCTGGTTTTGTGAGCCTCGGGGTGCCTTCCAGGGGCTGCTCGCCGCTGAGAGCGTGCCGGGAGTCCCCGGATCATTCGGAACGTCCTTTGGAGAGCGGGGGCCACGTCAGGAGGGGTAGGCTTAGAGGAGGATGCATAGACCCCAAATCACCCATCCATCGCCGATAGAGGCCTGATAGCCCTGGCCTGCCCAGGAGCGCGCGGATTCGCTATTGGGGGCCTATCGCCGATTCATCGGCGATGTATCGCCGATTCGAGCTCGATGCCCCCCACCCCACGCCCCGAGCTTGTCCCCCCCTGCGTTCCCCCTCAGGGCGGGGAAGGAAGGGGGGTACGTACGTACGAACACCTGCTGCATGCGGCCGATGTCGGCCCCGCCGCCACGCGCGTTCCTCGATGCATGGGGGCGTCCTCGGGCGCCTTGGTTGGGCGCCGAGGGAGCCAAGCCGACCAACTGCGTGAGCTGATTCTTCGAGCCCTTTTTGCCCCCCCCCCCCCCCTCTCGTGAGCAGGTGAGCGGATCTTTCACCGTCGTCTTCATAGCCGCTGTAAGTCCCAGGTGTGGCGGTTAGTCACGCCCCCGCGCTTCGAATGGTTCGTTTGGCGTCTGGCTACATTACTTTTCCTGCCAACGCGTCCACCTGGACGCAAGGCTTTCTTGCTTGCTTGCCCTCTCGACTCTCGTCCGCTCCTCTCCTCCAGGAGGAGGAGGAGGAGGAGGAGGAGGGACGGAGGAGGAGAAGGGACGGAGGAGGGACGGAGGAGGAGGAGGAGGAGGAGGAGGGACGGAGGAGGGGGAGGAAGCTCTCGTCTGCCCCGAAGTGAACAAATCATTGAAACAATAGTGTGTTTGTGGGCCCCTTCAGAGTTGCCCAACATGGGCGAGGTCGGGGGCTCTGGGGCCCTGGGCTGATGAAACCAGCTCGTCGTGTTGCCTGGGCTCGGCGGGCCGCCAGGGCTGCTCTTCCTCTTCCTGGTTCCCGATTCCTGGTGGCCGCAAGGCTCGTCGAATGTAGCCTCCCTCCTCCGTCCCTCCTCCGCCCTCTC
>CAUYUJ010004448.1:0-12500 GCA_963575745.1 Prorocentrum cordatum
GGCGGGTCGGGCGGCGGCCACGGGCGGCGGCGGGCGGCCGCAGGTCGGCGGGAGCGGCACCGGAGCCCGGGTGGCCTCAGAAGCGGAGCGTGAGCCCCTGAGTGCAAGCGCTGCTTTGGGAGTATCGCATGTCCGAGAACCTGAGAAGTTTTGTTGTTGTTTCGCTTGATTTGTCTATATATATATATATATATATATATATATGTATATATAATATATATATATGCATATGTATTATATAATATATATATATATATATATATATATATGTATGTGTGTGACCGGAGAACACCCAATCATGATCTTTTTAAGCTATAGGCCTATGGGCTATAGGGTCATAGGCTGCAAGGCTCTGGGGCTACAGGGCTACAGGGCTGTAGCGCTATAGGGCTATCGGGGTATTTCCCCAGTCAGAGCTTACCTCTGTAGGGGTCCTAGCGGATTCATATGGTTAGGTGAGGTTGGGCGCCGGTTTCGGCAGCACGCCCAGGTACCCGGGTGCACGGGTGCCCGGGTCCCCGGGTGCCCAGGTGTCCGGGTGCCCGGTAATGGGGGGATGCGATTAAAAAAATCGCCACCCCCACCCCCCACCCCCCTCGGACCCCCCAAAATGATTGCGTGGGGCTGACCACTAGAATTCAGCCGCCGGAAACTGTTTTCTTAATCGTCCGCCCCCCGGCGTTTGCTTTTGCCCCTTTGGGGGAACTGATTTTCTATTCGTCCTCTTTCGCTCGCTTGATTTTCCATTCGTCAAGGGCTAGGAGGGCCGCCCTGACTCCTCTGGAGGCCAAAGAAGCACCCTGCCTCCCAGCCTGCCTGACTGGCTGCGGACTGCGACGCGCGGCGACGAGGAGGAAAGGGCGAGACAGCGAGAGGGCCACCCTCGTCGTTGCGGACGGGGGGGGGGGAGAGGAGGACGAACAGGAGGAGGACGAGGAGGAGGAAGCGGAGAAAAAGGAGGAGGAGGAGGAGGACGAGGAGGAAAAGGAGGAGGAGGAGGCGGAGGAAAAGGAGGAGGAGGAGGAGGATGAAAAGGAGGAGGAGGAGGAGGAGGAGGAGGAGGAGGAGGAGGAGGAGGACGAGGAGGAGGCGGAGGAGGAGGAGGACGAGCTCGCCCTGAAAAATCACCCCGTCCACCCCTGGCCCCCGCGCCCTGGATCGCCACCCCGTGCCCCCCCCCCCCCCCCCCTGGCCTTCCAGGCAGCCCGGAATTGTGAGCCCCCCGTCTGCCTGCCCTGCCCCCCCGCTATTGCGGGGGCGAGGAGGCCCGGGAAACATTTGTTTTAATCGTCCGCCCCAGAAAGTTGTTTGCATCGCTTTCCCCCCATTAGCCTTATAGCCCTATAGCCTCATAGCCCTGTTGCCCTATGGACCTGTAGCCCTAATAGCCCCATGGCCACATAGCCCTATAGCCCTATAGCCCCAGAGCCTCATAGCCCTTTAGCTCTATAGCCCCATAGCCCATGACCTAAAAAGATTAGGATTTGGTTTTTTCCTCCAGTATCATAGGGCTATAAGGCTCAGGGCTACCAGGCACCCGGGCACGGCACCTGGGTGCCCGGGGGTGCCCGGGTGCCCAGGTGCCCATGGTGCCCCAGGGCCCCGGTGCCGGGGTGCCCGCGGGGGTGCCCGGGTGCCCAGGTGCCCGGGTGCCCGGTAGCCCAAGAGCCCTAATGCCCTACAGCCCTTGGGCTTTATTGTCTTATTGACCTATTGCCTATTGCCCTACAGCCCTATAGCCTTATAGCCCTATAGCCCTCATAGCCCTATTAGCTACATAGCCATATAGTTCTATAGCCCGGTAGTCCTCATAGTCTTACAGTCCTACAGCCCTATAACCCTAGAGCCCTATAGCCCTATAGCCTTATAGCCTTATATAGCCCAATTGCCCTATAGCCCAATTGCCCTGTAGCCCTGTAGCCCCATGGCCCTATAGCCCCATCGCCCTATAGCCCTTTTGACATATAGCCCAATCGCCCTACAGCCCCACAGCCCTTATAGCCCTATAGCCTTCTAGCCTTACAGCCCTATAGCCTGTAGTAGCCCTATAGCCGTATTGCTCTATATGCCTATAGCCCTATAGGCCTGTAGCCCTGTGGCCCCGTAGCCCTATAGCCCCATGGCTTTATAGCCCCAGCAAAAGATTATGATTGGGGCTTTTCTTTGGTAGCAAGTGTATATATATAGCGAGATATGTGTATGTACATGATGTGTTCTCTCCGCACTGGGATGGCCCCCAGACCAGCGCATGAGCGCGCACGCTCACAGATGAACTGCGGCTGGAGCCCCGCGGCCAAAACAAGTGAACCTGGCGCGACCCCAATTTTGGGCTTCCTTCTTTTCAGGCCAGAGCCAAATCAGTTCTGCGCAAAACAGAGCAATTCAAGTCAAACTGTTGCTTGGCATTGCTTGGGGTCGCTGCTTGGCATCACTTGGGATCGACGCTTGGCATTGCGTGGGATGCTTGCTTGGCATTGCTTAGGACCGCTGCTTGGCATGGCTTGGGATCGTTGCTTGGCATGTCTTGGGATCGTTGCATGGCACGTCGTGGGATATTGCTGAGCTTTGCTTGGAACTGTTTGCTTGGCATTGCGTGACACTGCACGGGCAACGCTGGGAGAGAAGGACCCGTCACCCACCGGTTTCCTGCACCCTGCCCAGGTGATTCTGGGCGGCGCGCGCCGAAGGGGCGGGGCAAGGGGGGGCAGAGTTCCTCTGGGAAGTCCCCGGCCGTCCCAGAACCCCCCTCAGGCCCTCGACGTCGTGAGTTTGCGTCTCATAGCGTCGACTCCGAAGGTCTCGCTCGACCAGATCCCAGGGACCGGCATTTCATCCCGAGTTGTTTTGTGACGGTCCCGGGGCTCGGTAGCGGCGTTCGGAGGCTGACAATATTGGAAAGCTTTATGTCACATTCTTCCATGACTGGAGGGGGTCTGCAGACAGTTTTGAGGGTCCGCCGATAACGCGCCCTCTCCCCCCTATCCCACCCCTGCATAACCTGACCTTGTTGGTGGCGCAGGTCCTACGGGGGTAGGCAGTGCTGGTGCGCGCGGGCATACACATTGTTCATTTCTAAGGATTCGAGTTCTTTGATTTTTTGGGGGGCCAAGATCCTGTCATTTCTAATTGTTTTATCCTGGGCCTCCTCCTGACCACTGGGGGGCCGGGAACAATTAGAAACGACCAAAAAATTAGAAGTGAGCACGAGTAGAAATGAACGACGTGTACGTGCCGGCACCTCCCCCCCTTCCCCCCCCCCCCGCCCCCTCGGATGAGGATAACCTGGGCCACCGCCGAAACATCAAACAGAGCGACCTCCTGGGCCCGCCCCCTTTAGCCCCCCCCCCCCCGGTGGGCGCGGGCCTGGGGAGGCGCCCGACGTGGCCTACATCGGCATGGTCGACGTCCTGACGCGGTACACCTGCGCGAAGCGGCTGGAGACGCTGCTCGGGCGCTGCCGCGGCGCCGCCCCGGGCCGCGCCTCCTGCCAGCCGCCCTCTCGGCACTCCGGGCGGGCCCAACGGGGCGATGCGGAACGATCTGGGGCAGGGGCGCGTTCGAGAGAGCGAGAGATTTCCGGCGGCGACGGACGGGCCGGAGGCTGCTCTCTCTCTCTCTCTCTCTCTGGCCCCGGAGGCCTCCGGGCTCGACAGAGCGAGAGAGAGAGAGAGACGCCTGTGGATCGCCCGCTCGCTCCCGCCCTCTCCCGCCTCGAAGACGAGCAAGACTCTGCCCAGAAGAGCGTCACCGACGCAGCAGCGATGCGACGCGCGACGCGACTGCGGAGGTCTCCGGAGGCTTCCAGAGAAGGAAGCCCGTAAAGGCCAGAACGCTAAGATCGCTGGAATGCCCGAGGGATGTCTTGCTCGGAGGATTGCCCTAGAACTTGGTGATTGGAGCCGCGTAGGGATTGCTTTCCTCCTACCTCCTCTCCCTCAGCCGTCTCGGTCTCGGGCTGTTCTTTCTCTTTCTTGCTGGGGGGCTTCGCCCCTGAACCCGCCCCGCCGCGCGCGATGCGGGGGGGCATATTCGTGACCATCCCCCTGGGCCGGATTGCTCTGGACACCTCAGTCCAGGCGGCAATCGTCCTCACGTGGCCCGAAACGGCTACCCTTGCCTTTGGAACGGGGGCGGCTGTCGCATTGACGGCCAACCCTCGGAGGGATCCAGTCACGGATTGCCCCCCGAGCGCGGCTGATCCAGCCCAGCCCCCCACGGGGGCTGACGCCGTGGGGCACGGGCACCTCCGAGTGGGCCCAGGCCCGGGGCAGCCGCTGGCGCACGCCCCGCACGCCGACAGCTGCCTGGCGCAGCCGGGGCACCTGCACGTCCTCCCGACCACGGGCGATGGGCCGCCCGAGCCCCGCCTCGGGGCACCACCGGAGGAGCTAGCCGGCTCTGGTGCACAGGCGGCAGGCGCCCCAGGTTGGATGGAGCGCCGCCTATCCCCCAGACTGGCGCCCCTATCTTGGAAGAGGACGGGGGCACTCCCCATGAGCCCTGGAGCGTCCGCAGGGCAATGAAGGAGCTGGAAGGTCCAGGCGGGCGGCCTCGCCGCGGGGTCGTCGTCGACCCCCCGGTGGGCACCTCGGACCTGGGACCCCTCGAGCGCGCGCTGGGGCAGTACAACACCCCAGTGCACAGGGCCGCCCACATGTTCCTCGGGAAGTGTATCCGGTGACTGCACGGGACCGTGCTCCAGCGCATGGTCGGCGCACTGGTGCTTGGGAGCATAAGGCTCCTTTTAGCCTGCTGCGTCACGCTGGTGCTCCGGGCAGGTCTCTGGCTGGTGCGTCGCCTTTGCGGCCTCGCGCGGCGCCCCCAGACCACCCCCGAGATGTCGGAGCTCGAGGTGCTGGATTGGAGGGGCCCGGACGGCCTCCACCCCGCCACTTCCGACTTCTTCTGGGACGCGGCTTGCGGGAGGACGGGAGCCAAACACTGGGACCCCAACCACGGGTTGGCCGTCATCGATGGGGAACGGGCGCGGTTGGAGCGGGTCGTTGGGGACCGTTCCACCTCGCGGGGGGATGGGCAGCTCTTCTTGTCATCTGCCGTCGTGAATAGCACCAGCCCCAAACTCCGCCAGCGGCTGCAGGACGCCCCCCCCACAAGGCGATTCGTCTCTGCCGAGCCCCGGGAGTCTGCCAATGTAATGGGACGCCGGAATGTCCACGAGGACCCCCTACTCGGTAGCCCCCGTATGCGCATGCTGTGGGCCCCTGGGATGGTTGGCCCGACTCGTCACGGCGATCGCCTTCAGGGGTTTTACTGCGCTGCTGGCGGGATGCCCGTGCCCCGCGTGCTTCTGCTGCCAGGGCTGTCGGCGACAAAGACGGCGGGGAGCCCACGAGCCAGGCCGCTCGGAGGAGTCGGAGGGTGATCGAGGATCTTGTGGGCTGCTGGAGGAGAAGGAGGAGGAGGAGAAGGAGGAGGAGGAGGAGGAGAAGGAGGAGGAGGAGGAGAAGGAGGAGGAGGAGGAGAAGGAGGAGGAGGAGGAGGAGGGGGGAGGAGGGGAGGAGAGGAGGAGGAGGAGGAGGAGGAGGAGGAGGAGAGGAGGAGGAGGAGGAGGAGGAGGAGGAGGAGGAGGAGGAGGGTTGCTGACCCATCCGGGCCGATCGAGGTCCAGCTCGAGGACGCGGGAGGACAGCCAGTCGGGAGTCCGCCACCGTCTGCACCTTTCGGCCCCGCCGCGCACCGCCCGGGATGTGCTGGACAGGAAGTTCCGCAGCGGTTCCGCGCCTGGGTGCGCCAGAGAGGTCCAGAGGCTCGAGACCCCCAGGAATTCGGCGTCGTTCTCCGAGGGGGGGGGGGGTCCTCGCCCCCGGAGAGACGCCCCGCGCAAACCGCGGATCGGTCAGGGTGGAGGCCCTGGACATCGCACGCTCGGTCCCGCTCGGTGTCTTGGGGGGCACACCAGTGCGCCACGCCTAGCCGCGGGCGGTGTCCCCGCGTGCCGCGTACTTCCAGGAGGTCATCCAGGGCGACTTCGACGCCGTAGACAGCCAGACACGGGACTGCGGGCGAACAGGAGCCCCCAGCCCAGACTGGAGCGGATAGGAGAGCGCTTTCAGCGCGTTGGCTTCAGACCCCTGTGGGTTGAAGGAAAGGAGAAGCCGCAGCGGTTGAGCTCGGGGCGAGGATCTCCAGCGGCAGGATTCCAGAAGTGTGGAAAATCATTGGCGGGCACCCAGCGCCGCCTTCATCTGCCCCCCCCTTCCCAAGGACAAGTCCCAGGTCTGCGTTTGGCTGCTAGCCGTCTTGTCTCTTTGGCAACGCATGTGAAAAGGTTTCGCGGCGTTCTATTTGAACTGGGCGCGCTCAGCTGCGTGGCGGCATCCTTGTTTCCTGGGGGGAGAAATCCCAGATATTCGAGGCTCGAGGGCCTGGGAGGGGAAGATTGGTGGAGGCCGATCAAAGGCCCAGAGCAGCTGGGGCCCAGTTCAACGGCCGCAAGATGCTTGTCCACCACTGGCATTCGGAGGAGTAAGATAGGAGAGGTGGTGCGGGTCCGCCGGGTCCCAAGAAGGGAGCGGGGACCCCCCCCCCGGGGGTCTGGGCCCAGGGGAGGTGGAGGAGGAGGAGGAGGAGGAGGAGGAGGAGGAGGAGGAAGAAGAAAAAGAAGAAAAGGAGGAGGAGGAGGAGGAGGAGGCGGAGGAGGAGGAGGAGCCTCGTTGGACGCCGTTGCGCTGGCAAAATGGGGGTGCGCTTGGGCACCCCGCTCGGAGGGAGATTGCACGGGAGGGCCCCGTCCTTCTTCCCAGCCGTCCTGTGGTGTTGGGTCCTCGTTATTAAGAGACAGGCCCCGCGGTCCTCAGTCCTTCCTCCCCCCTCACTTGTTTTCCTCCTCCTTCTTCCTTCTTCTTTTTTTGCCGCTGGTCTCCGCATGCCCATCCCACTGCGGCACGCCCCCCCCCCCCCCCACACACACACACACACACACACACACACACACACACACACACACACACACACACACACACCTACACACATACACACATACACGCATACACACATACACACATACACACATACACACATATACACACATACACACATACACACGTACACACGTACACACACACGCACACGCACACACACACACACACACGCACACGCACACGCACACGCACACGCACACGCACACGCACACGCACACGCACACGCACACGCACACGCACACGCACGTTTCGCGGCCCCACAGGGAGCTCCACTGAAGGCCCCAGTGGGAAAGGTCGCATGGCACCGCCGCCCCATTTCGGCACACCCCTCACGCGCTTCGTGGCCCCATAGGGAGCGCCATCCCAGGCCCCAGTGGGAAAGTTCGCATGGCACCGCCGCCCAATGTTCGGCACAACCCTCACACGTTTTGTGGTCCCATGGCACCGCCGCCCCATGTCGGGACACCCCTCAAACGCTTCGTGGCCCCATAGGGAGCTCCACGGAAGGCCCCAATGGCGACGTTCGGATACGTCCTCCCGACTCATGCCGGCACACCCTTCACACGTTTCGTGGCAGAAGGCTATACCGAGTGCGCTACTCGGAATTTGCGCGCCCCCCTCCTTCGTCTCATCTCCCTCGCAGTACTTCAGAGCCCCGAATCATCAGGGGTAACTCGGGTCAGGGCTAACTCGGGTTTGTTTTTCGGGATTCCGAACCCGAGTTACCCCGGACCCGAGTTACCCCGGATATTTCGGGCGTCCAGGGCCCCGAATCATCAGGGGTAACTCGGGTCAGGGCTAACTCGGGTTCGTTTTTCGGGAACCCAAACCCGAGTTACCCCGGACCCGAGTTACCCCGGATAAGTCGGGCGCCCAAGTACTCGCAGCTGCATGTGGTTGGGTCTTTCGTCAGGCTAATGCTTCCCCCCCCAGAATTCTGGGTTTGGTGGGCACCGTGGTGGCGTCGGTGGCGGAGTGCGCGCGGCGCGCGCTGTACACTGGCGTCTACCAACGTAAAAAAAGGGCGGAGGGCGCGCGGCGGGCGCGCTACACTGCGTCTACCGATATAGAAAGGAGCTTGCCACCTCCGTTCTCCCCCCGCAAATAAAGGACATTCAGTGCACCAGTCAATCCATCATGTTGGCCTCCTGGAGGTCCTCTTGGAGCCCTCTTGGGGCGTTCTGGGAGCTTCCTGGACCGTCTGCAGGGCATCTTGAGCCTCTGGGATTCTTTGGAGTCCCCCGGATGTTCCCGAGCCTTCCAGAGGCCTCCCGCAGAGGCCCCAACAAAACATAAAACATGTAATTACGCGACCGAGGAACCCCACATACTTATTATGGCTGGAGTGATGATAGCTGGAGTGAAGCATGTCAGAATGATGTTGGTGGCCGTTGCCACCCCCTGCGCATCCCCTATGGTGTCGAGAAAATGACACGCCTGCTATGCCGTGGACGACCGTCGTGCATAGCGGCCGCGGTGAGGGACCACCCCCTGCACACCCCCTATATGGTGTCGAGAAAATGCCACGCCTGCTATGCCCTGGATGACCGTCGTGCATAGCGGCCGCGGTGAGGGACCACCCCCTGCGCACCCCCTATATGGTGTCGAGAAAATGCCACGCCTGCTATGCCCTGGACGACCGGCTCGGATAGCGGCCGCGGTGAGGGACCACCCCCTGCGCACCCCCTTTATGGTGTCGAGAAAGTGCCACGCCTGCTATGCCCTGGACGACCGTCGTGCATAGCGGCCGCGGTGAGGGACCACCCCCTGCGCACCCAATTTATGGTGTCGAGAAAGTGCCACGCCTGCTATGGCCTGGACGACCGGCTCGGATAACGGCCGCGGTGAGGGACCACCCCCTGCGCACCCCCTATATGGTGTCGAGAAAATGCCACGCCTGCTATGCCCTGGACGACCGGCTCGGATAGCGGCCGCGGTGAGGGACCACCCCCTGCGCACCCCCTTTATGGTGTCGAGAAAGTGCCACGCCTGCTATGCCCTGGACGACCGGCTCGGATAGCAGCCGCGCTCAGGGACCACCCCCTGCGCACCCCCTTATGGTGTCAAGAAAGTGCCACGCCTGCTATGGCCTGGACGACCGGCTCGGATAAGGGCCGCGGTGAGGGACCACCCCCTGCGCACCCCCGTATGGTGTCGAGAAAGTGCCACGCCTGCTATGCCCTGGACGACCGTCTCGGATAGCGGCCGCGCTCAGGGACCACCCCCTGCGCACCCGCTATGGTGTCGAGAAAGTCCCACGCCTGCTATGCCCTGGACGACCGGCTCGGATAGCGGCCGCGGTGAGGGACCACCCCCTGCGCACCCCCTATGGTGTCGAGAAAATGCCACGCCTGCTATGCCCTGGACGACCGTCTCGAATAGCGGCCGCGCTCAGGGACCACCGCCTGCGCACCCCCTATGGTGTCGAGAAAGTGCCACGCCTGCTATGCCCTGGACGACCGTCTCGGATAGCGGCCGCGGTGAGGGACCACCCGCTGCGCACCCCCTATGGTGTCGAGAAAGTGCCACGCCTGCTATGCCCTGGACGACCGTCTCGGATAGCGGCCTCAAGAAAGTGCCCCGCCTGCTATGCCCTGGACGACCGGCTCGGATAGCGGCCGCGTGCGTGCCGTGCAGGTGTTGCGCGTGGGTGAGGTAGTGTATGTTTGTATGTGTGCTTGTGTCTGTGTGTGCCTGTGTGTATGTGTTTGTGTCGGTGTGCCTGTGTATGTATGTATGTATGTATGTATGTTTGTTTGTTTGTTTGTATGTATGTATGTATGTATGTATGTATGTATGTATGTATGTATGTCACGTCTGCCACGCTTTGCGGGAGAGGGAGGTGTGTGCGTGAGACGCGGGCGCGACGCGGCAGGGAAGAAAACCACAACCCCACGTAACATGTGGGGAACAAGTTTTAGAAACCTTTCGATACTGTGGCCCAAGAGCGGCCCCGTCTGGTTGCTTTCTGGGCTCCAAGGGGCATTTTTCCAGGGCTTTGTGCAGGTCGCTGCTCGGAGCGCTTTTCCCGAGCCCATTGCTGTCCTGCCTTCTCTCTGGGGAAAAATCTTGGAGTCCAGGTGCGAAGCCCGTTTCTGTTGTCTTGGCGCCCTCGGCCCTTCAAAGCCGAAAACGCCCAGAGACTTCGGTCCCCCTTCGACCTTGAAGCCCCAGGTACGCGGCCCGCTTCTGCAGCTTCATGCGGCACGTCCTCGCCTGCCCAGGGTCTTTGCCCGCTGCGAGCGGCGTCGACTACGAGGCGGTGGTGGCGGCGGCGATGACGACGCCAACGACGCCGAAGACGCCAATGACGCCAACAACGCCAACGACGCCGCCGACGACGACCACGAAGCAACCGGCGCCGCCGACGTCCACCGCCCACGACCACGACGACGTCCCCGACGACGGCGCCGACCATGACGCTGTCGTCGCCGTTTCGGACATGTTTGACGTTGCTTGGGATTCTCGTCGCCACGGTTGAGAGCGGTCTCACAAAATTGCTAGAATGGCGTCTCGTTTTGGGGCTATTATGAGTGGATCTGGGCGGTCGTGGACGTGGTCGTGGTCGCCGACCTCGCAATCGTCGTCGTCGTCGGCGGCGGCGTCGTCGTCGGCGTCGTCGGCGTCGTCGTCGTCGCCGTCGTCGTCGTCGTTGTCGTGGCTATTGTCGTCCTCGGCGTCCTCGTCGTCCTCGTCCTCGTCCTCCTCGTCCTCGTCCTCGTCGTCCTGGTCCTCGTCCTTGTCGTCCTCGTCGTCCTCGTCCTTGTCGTCGTCGTCGTCGTCGTCGTCGTTGTCGCCGTCGTCCTCCGACGAGGCGGCGTGGATCGGGCGCGGCGGGCGCGACGAGTGGCCACCCCCTGCATGGCGAGCCTGCGCGAGGGCCGACATCGAGCTGTCGGCCGCGTCGGGGGCCTCCGCCGTCTGACTGGCCGCGCGCGCTGGTCGCGATGGCCGCGCGTGCGGACACGAGAAACCATCCTCCTCCTCCTCCTCCTCCTCCTCCTCCTCCTCCTCCTCCTCCTCATCCTCATCCTCATCCTGATCATCATCATCAGCATCAGCAGCAGCATCATCAGCAGCATCATCAGCAGCATCAGCATCACCATCCCCATCACCATCATCAGCATCGCATCATCATCAGCATCAGCATCAGCAGCATCAGCATCATCATCATCATCAGCAGCATCATCATCAGCAGCATCAGCATCAGCATCAGCAGCAGCATCAGCATCAGCATCAGCATCAGCATCAGCAGCATCATCATTCAAGGGCCACGTTCTCGAGGAATCTAGAAGTTTGTATCTCTTCCTCGGCGGTAGGCGGCGGAAGGCCAGCGCGCAAGTAAGGCGAGGCCGCCTCCGCCAGCAGAAGTAAAGGATGCGCATCCAAGATGTTGCTATATGTTTGTGCTCAGGGTTTCCAGAACCTGCCATGAAGGAAACGGGCCTCGAGATTTTCGCCGTTTTTGGCCTTCCGGGCCCTCCTCGGTCCCTGGGACCATCAAAAAACGATTCATGATAAAGAGTTGGTCCCAGTGAAGGCCCCCGGGTCCAGGACCCGTTTCCCTCAGCACCCGCAGGAAGAGTGCCGCCTCCTCTCGTGTGTCTGGCATTGCGAGAACTCACTCGACATTGACATTCGAGTGTGCCAGTGAAGTCCGCAGTCGGTTTCGCTAATCAGCGTGCGCTTCGCCAGAGATACTCGGTTATTTCGGGACGTCGACTCGCACCCCGCTGTGGTCCATTCGGAACGCGGTGCCGCGCGCACGTGGAGCGCCCCGGCAATTTTCACTACAGGGCGTTTTGCTGACGGGAATTCTGTCCACCCCCGCCGCGAGTGCCCCCTTTGTCGTCGGCCTTCGACTGCAGCCGAGCGCCTCGCCCCCTCCGTCACAGTTTGGGCCCAGGCTGGGCGCGCGCGCCCCCGCTTGCCCGCGCGTGCGCGCTTGCTGTCGCCATGGGGGGCGGCCAGCGGCCGCCGTGGCGGCATGGCCAGGCGCCGCAGCAGCAGCCGCCGCGGCAGCTGCTGCGGCCCAGCACTGCGGCAGGCAGCGGTGCAGCACCCGCCAGCGCCATCTGGAAGGCGCGCGCCGCGTGGAAGCGCCCTGCGGAGGCGGCCGGTGCCGGCGGGCCGCCGCAGAAGAAGATCAGGGCCGTCGCGCCGCAGGCGTGGGGGGCCGCTGCCGCCAAGCGCTGGGCGGGCGGCATGGTGCCGAAGGCAAAGGCTACCCCAGCGCAGAAGCAGCAGGCGGCGGCTTGGCAGAGCAGTAAGAGCGGCAAGATCAGCAAGTGGGGCTCCAAGGCCTGGGGGGGCGGCGGCGGCGCTTCGAGCTGGGGCGGCGGTGGCGGGAAGAAGCAGCACGGCTGGGGCGGCGGCGGGCAGCAGAAGCTGTCCAAGTGGGCCAGCAAGGGCCAGAGCTCCAAGGGCGCCAAGCAGCAGATAGCCTCGGCGCTGAAGATCGCCAACCTCGCGGGCGCCCTTGGAGCCGCCAAGAGGGCGGCAGCGGTCAGGGCTACCGCGGGGGCGGCGGGCGAAGCACTGCCCAAGCTGCTAGAGCTG
>CAUYUJ010004448.1:17500-92500 GCA_963575745.1 Prorocentrum cordatum
TGACGCTGCTGTGGATGGAGAGAAGTATGTTTATGATGATGGACATGATGATGCTGATGTTGATGACGCAGACGGTAATGATGACGATGGACATAGTGATGATGAGGATGAGGATGGGGGATGATCATGATGATGATGATGATGATGATGTTGATGATGCTGATGCTAATGATGATTATGATGATGATGATGATGATGCTGATGATGATGGTGATGATGATGGAAATGATGATGACGATGATGATGATGACGATGATGAAATTGATAACGATGGTGATGGTGATGAAGATGATGACCTGTGATTGATGTCTAATGATGCTGATGATGAGGATGATGAGTAGGATGATGATAAGGAGGCGGCGATGGTGAATGAAGGGAACAGGAAGAGGATTCGGGTGGACGCGTGTGATAAGCAGGACCGCGAGGGTTCATGTGGACGAGGGGGACGAACGGGGTGAGGAAGATAAGGATGATGATGATGATGCTGCTGCTGCTGATGATGGTGATGCTGACGCTGATGAGGAGGATGAGGATAATGACGATGACGATGCTGATGATGATGTTGAGCATGATGGTGATTATGATGATTGTGATGGTGATGCGACTGATGAGGAAGAGGATAACGATGCGTATAAGGAGGGGCAGGAGGGGCATGAGGGGAATAGGATTATGATAATGACGATCAGGGTGATAATGATGAACAGTAAAGATGATGATGATAATGATGATGGTGGTGGTGATGATGATCATGGTGACGATGATGACGATTGTGATGATGATGATGATGCTGAGGATGATGATGATGATGCTTATGATGATGATGCTGATGATGCTATTGGTGATGATGATGGTGATGGCGATGATGATAATAGTGGTGATGCTGACGACGATGAAGATAGTGATGACAACGATCAGGGAGTGATGATGATGACGACTGTTGCGGTGGTGATGGTCATGATGATGTTGAGAATGGTGGTGGGGAGAGGCGCGTGGGGGAGGAGGGGGAAGAAGATGATGATGATGATGATGTTGATGCTGAGGATGATGATGATGATGATGATGATGATGATGATGATGATGATGCTGCTGACGATGGCGCGCATCATGAGAATGACGACGATGGCGTTTATGATGATACGGATGATGACCATGACGGCGATGCTAATGAAGGAGAGTACGCGGACCATACGTATCGTCAGTCTCCGTCGTTGTCGTCAGGC
Organism: Prorocentrum cordatum; assembly: GCA_963575745.1. Taxonomy (NCBI): domain Eukaryota; class Dinophyceae; order Prorocentrales; family Prorocentraceae; genus Prorocentrum; species Prorocentrum cordatum. The sequence goes on from CAUYUJ010004448.1 coordinate 18,721, forward strand.
TTCGCCGTGCTGCGTCATTCGCCGTCGTCGTTGTGCGTCGTCAGTCTTCGTCTGTGCGCACTCTCGCGCGCGCCGCCGCCCCGGGGGAATGAGAAGATATGGAGGAGGAGGAGGAGCAGGAGCAGGAGCAGGAGCAGGAGCAGGAGCAGGAAGAGGAGGATGAGCAGGAGCACGAGGGACAGAGGAGGACGATCCGGGCGGTCGGAGGGGACAAGGGGGATGATGCTGATGGCGACGATGCTGATGATGACGGTGGACACGACGATGGTGGTGTTCATGACGACGACGGTGACGATGACGATGACGGTGGGGAGGATGAGGATGAGGATGAGAAAGGTGATGAGGAGGAGGAGGAGGAGGAGGATGAGCAGACTGAAGGGAAGAGGAGGGAGATTGCGGCGGACGAGAGTGATGATAAGGACCATGGGTGGTTGATGCGGACGACGGGTACGAGCGGGATGAGCAAGATGATGATGAGGACGAGGAGGACGAGGATAACGATGAGGATAAGGAGAAGGAGGGTAAGGAGAAGGAGCATGAGGGAAAGAAGAGGCGGAGGAGGATCGAGGCAGAGGAGGGGGGCGAAGAGGATGCCGAAGAGGTTGATGGTGGAGAGGGTACTGGTGATGGTGACGTGGATGGTAACGATGAGGATGATGATGGTGATGATGATGCTGCTGATGATGATGATGATGATGATGCTGAGGATGATGGTGATGGTTGTGGTGGTGATGATGGTGGTGATGATGATGATGATGGTGGTGGTGGTAGTGGTGGTGTTTGATGGTGGTGGTGATGATGATGGTGGCGTTGATGACGATGATGACGATGCTGGTGATGATGATGATGATGATGATGATGATGATGATGATGATGATGATGATGATGATGATGAGGGTGGTTGTGATGATGATGATGATGATGATGATGCTGATGATGATGGTGATGGTTGTGGTGGTGATGATGGTGGTGATGATGACGATGGTGGTGGTGGTAGTGGTGGTGTTTGATGGTGGTGGTGGTGATGATGATGGTGGCGTTGATGATGATGATGATGATGATGACGATGCTGGTGATGATGCTGATGATGATGATGAGGGTGGTTGTGATGATGATGATGATGATGATGATGATGATGATGATGATGATGATGATGATGATGATGCCGTTGAGGATGGTGATGGGGAGGGGCACGATGAGGATGCGTATGAGGATGACGATGGTGATGGTGAGGATGGTAAGTAAGGGTGACGATCACGGAGCAGTTTGTGATAGTGGTGGGATGCAGGCAGGGAGGGAGGGAGGGTTCGGTCAGTCCCGTCCTTCTCTCGCCTTGTTGCCCCAGCTGGGCGGACCATGCGGTCCCAATGATATAATATCTCAGGGAAGCGGGCGAACGTGGCGCGAGACCCTGCGCTCAGGAACCTCGTCTCAAGAGTAGGAGGGGGAGGATTGAGGACCATGATGATGGTGATGATGATGATGATGATGATGATGATGATGATGATGATGGTGGTGGTGATGATGATGAGGAGGATGATGATGAGGATGATGAGGCTGATGATGATGCTGATGATGATGCTGATGATGACGATGATGTGGAGGAAGATGAGGATGCTGCTGATGCTCAGGCTCCCGTCGTGCCGCCGCTGCCGTGCCTGGGTTGTGGGTCAGAGGCATGTTGGTTGTTGGTGTGTTGTGGGAAGCTTCTGGGGGGCCTTCTGGAGGCACTTATGCGGCTTGCTGGAGCCTTGCCACTCCCGTTCGGAGGGGCTCTCTGGGGCCTTTACGGGGGCGTCTGGGGGCTTCCTGGGGTCTTGTCTCGGAAATTCGGAGGTCCGCCTTGGGGGCCTCCTGGGCCGTCTCGAGCCGATCTGTGGGGCCTTCTTCTTGACCGTCTGCCTCAAGAGGCCCTCCAAGAGGACCCCAACGAGCAAAACTCGCCCCATGTCTTTAAGGAAAACTAGCATTTTTGGTATAGACGACGTTCGGAGGTTCACAGCGTCCAAGACTGCCCAGGAGCCCCCCAAGATCGCCCATGAGGGCCGACGCGGCGAGCGTGCGGAAGATGTGCGCTCGCCCACTGCGCTGGGACGATGGCTGCCTCTGGCAGCACTGTTATAAAGTCCAGCCGGCAGAGCGCGCTCCTTCAGAAGACGAGCGCCGGTCGACGGATGGTGAGCCGACGCGTATTCGTACACAAAAATCTTAATAATAATAATAATAAGTCGAATATTAATACTAATAAGAATAAGAAGAATAAGAAGAATAAACATAATAAGAATAAGAATCAGAATAAAAATAATAGTAATCATAATAACAATAAGAATAATAGTAATAATAACAATAATAATAATAATGATAATAATAATAATAATAATAAAGATGTGTATTCGTGCACCGTTGTGAGGGCGCACGTTCGCGCCAGTGGTCAAGGTAGCCCAAAGAGACCGACCCTGACCTCGGCGGCGAGCGAAGGGGGGAAGTGAGAAGGAGAAGGCCTTCTGAGAAGGCGGCGGGACTTCTGAGAAGCCCCCTCGCCTTCTGAGAAGATGTATCTGTCTGCGGGGAAGACTCAGGAAACTTCTCAGAAGCCCCAGGGACTTCCGAGCCTTCTGAGAAGGCCCGCCACCTCTCACTTCCCCCCCTGGCTCGCTGCCGACACACGCGCCCATCAACACTGGCCCCCACGCAGAGGAGGGAGCGCGGGGCGCTGTCTCTTCAAAACGAGGGCCCCACACCACAGGATGGTTGGGAAGGATATGGGGAGTGGAGGGAAGCACGAAATCTAGAAAAGATTGAAGATGATTGAGAATCCTGGGATTTGTGCCTATTTGTTTGTGTGTTCCTGGGCCCCTTCTGGAGGTTGCTCAGGCCACGGAGCTCTCGGCCATCGTGCCCGTTGCGCTGCGCGGTTCGGAGCGGCTCGTGCTCGTCGGGGACCACTGCCAGCTGCCGCCCAGCGTGTGCTCGATGGAGGCCGAGACCCGGGGCCTCTCGCTGTCCGTGTTCGGCCGCCTCGTCGCGCAGGGCCTGCAGCCCCACTTCCTCGACACGCAGTTCCGCATGCACCCGCGGATCGCAGACTTCAGCGCGCGCGAGTTCTACCACGGGCGGCTGAAGACCGGCGTGGAGCCCCACGAGCGGCCGCCGCCCAGCGGCTTCGCGTGGCCGGAGGCGGCCTCGGGCATCGCCTTCCTGCACGTGCCGGGCCCCGAGCGGCGCGACGGGGAGTCGCGGGCCAACGCCGGCGAGGTGGACGCCGTGGCAGACGTCCTCGCAGGCGTGCTGGCCGCCGGGGAGCTGTCGGTGCTGGAGGTGGGCATCGTCTCGCCCTACGCGGCGCAGGTGCGCCAGCTCCGCCAGAAGCTGCGCCGGGAGCTGCCCGCCCGGCTGGAGGGCACGGGCGTCGATCTCACCGGCGGCCTCGAGGGCAGGCGGGGCGCCCAGGCCCTGGAGATAGCGAGCGTGGACGCCTTCCAGGGCCGCGAGAAGGAGCTCATCATCTTCAGCGCCGTGCGCAGCAACCGTCAGGGAAACGTGGGCTTCTTGGCGGACTGGCGGCGGCTCAACGTGACCATCACGCGTGCTCGCCGAGGTCTCATCGTCGTGGGCGACACCGCGACCCTGCGCGGCAACGCCACGTGGGCGAGGTGAGCGACTCCAAGCAACGGGTTCGTCTGCGCCGACGTTGGCGCTTGAGCTTGCCGCGGAAGGTCGCGTGTAAGCGCCGCCGTCTCCATGTAGCGTGCCGAGGCTGGCGGCCCGCGCAAGCCACCGCGTAAGGTCGCCATGCCATCTCGCGCAAGGCCCGTGTCTTCTCGTCGCTCAGGTGGCTGGACTGGGCGCAGGAGCTCGGCCTCGTCGTGGGTGCGCCAGGCGGCGGCGGCGGCGGCGGCTGGGCCCTCCCCTCGGCGCCGCCTCCGCAGCAGCGGTGGCCCACCCCGCCCAGCCCAGCGCCCTCGCAGGGGGCGTGGCCGCAGCGGAACTCTGGCAGCGCGGGCGCCCGTGAGGAGGCGGCGGGGGCTGCCGGCGGCCAGGGGGGCGGCTCGTGGGACGCAGCGGAGGCTCGCCAGGGGGGAAGCGGGTCCTAAGGTTAGGTCGGGCATGTCCCCCTACAGGGGGATTTGGGACGAAGAATGAAAAATAGTAGAAAAAGATCCCCAAGTGGTCAAAATCATTCGAAAAACAGTCTCCAGTAGAGGGACGTGCCCGACCTCCTCTCGAGGGAAGCGGTCCGGAGGTTCTTCGCCAGTGTGGGCTCCCCGGGGCCCTCCGGGGCCGCCAGAAGACGACTCGGGGTGAAGATCTCGTCCCGGGGGGGGGGAGGCCCGAGGCTCCAGGACCCGTTCCCTGCAGGGCCCGCTCTCCCCCCGTGCGGAGGAAGAGTGGCCGGCAGGCGCGGGCGGGGTCGGCGGCGGCCTCCCAGCGGCTGCTGCTCCGTGGCCGCCTGGGCGCATGGCCGCCGGCGCTCCGTCGGCAGGCGGCCGGCCGCCGCACCCGAGGCCGAGGCCGAGCGGTGGCGCGGCCCCGCGGCCCACGGCCTCGCTGGCAGGGCAGTGGTCCGGCAAGGGCGGTTGGGCGCCGCGGCCGCGCGCGGCTGGCGAGCCTGGCGCCATTCGAGGGCCCAAGAGCTGCACGAGCATATAAACTGTCGGAGCTTCGCGCGGCTTCCCCGCATCGGCGCTGGGCCGCCCTCCATGGCCCCGCCAGGGGGTCTCGGCGCCGAACCCAGAAATTCGCGCGGGCCTCCGAAAGTTTATGCTTATGCAGTTGTTTCTTCCTCCAACCATGCCGGAGGTTGCCGGAGGAGCCAAGGGCACTCGAGCACCTCTATGGCCGCCCAACCAGCCCGCTCTCAGTGCAGGCAAAGGGGTCCTGCACATGCAGCCGAGGCCCAAGTTCGGGGGCAAGGGGGGCAAGGCTGCACTGCCAGCAGGCAAGGGCAACCCGACTTCCATGAGCGCAGCGTTCGGGGCAGTCCATGGCAGCATTGCAGCGTCGATGGCGTCGCAGCCGCCTCGGGGCCCTACGTCGGTTGGACGCCCGCTTCTCCATGGCAAGGGCACCCTGCCCTCCAGCGCGCCGTCCAGGCACTCATGGTAGCAGAAGCAAGTGGCAGACCTGTACGGCTGGTCAAGTCTTCTTGTGTTAGGCCAGCCTGCGTTCCGGCCCTGCCCCTCGCCGTCGTGACCATAGGTTGCTGCGCGCTCTCCGCCATGTTGCTGGAGGCCGTCAGGACAGGCTCGACCTAAAACTGATCCGGCGCTGCTCGTTCCATGTCTCCCTGCGCAGCGAGCGTTGTGAGAGTTCAGGGGCCGTGTTAGCTCCGACTCGTGCTTCGTCGGGCGTGAGGTCGCGCGCACAGTGCCGTGCAGTGATGAAGTGCAGCAACACGGGATTCAATATGGACCATAGGTTTCGGTAGTGTTGATAGGTTTCTGTATTGAGAATTGGTTTCGGTATCGACGTTTTTGGTTTCAGTATCACGGGCACTGGTTTCAGTATATTTCCGATTCCCCCCAAAATTTGTTTCGTGCAATCCGTATTTTTGTTTTCCCGTGAAAGGGGAGGGTAAGAAGAGAAACAGAGGCAAGCGTAGCAGGATAAAGGAGTAGAAAGGGGCAGGAGGAGGGGGCGAGGAAGAAGGCGCAATTTGGCCGGCTCGCGTGACGTGGCCGGTCTACGTGGCGTAGTTGGCCAGCCTTCCTGTATCATCCCCAATTCCTCCGTTCCGGATCATTCGTGTTCCTCCACCTCTACTCTTTCCTCTTCCTCTCCTTTTCTTACCCCCGCTCATTCGTATTCCTCTCATTCCGGCTCCCTCCAATTATCATTGCGGCTCTCTCCCATTCTTCGTATTCCGGGCCCTTCCCATTCCGGTTCTTTTCTTTTCCCGCATCCCCGCGCCTTCTCATTCCCCTGCTATTCTAGCTTCCTCTCTGATATTATCACTTTCCAGCACGAACTCATGAGTTCCACTCCGGTCTCCACCAGTTCAGGCACCATGAATTAATTATTTCTGTCAACAATGTTCGGAAGAAGCATGCACCCGTAAGCCATTAACGCTCAGCATATATTTCTTCCCGTTAATCGAACATGTGTTTTCCATTCTATATTGAGTATAAATATTTTCGCATATGTTATCATATTTTTGGTGGGGGTCGTAGCGGCGCCGTGGGATACATTCTGTGAGCATAAAGCGAAGTCGTTCTTACGATTCAATCCAGGAATTTCGGAAGACGATCCGGCGGCCGTCGGCCAGGGTAATACAGTTAAAGAAACAGAGATTACCCATTTGACAGAAGAAATGTCAATATTGGGAATTTCAGATTCTCTGCTAAACCCGGCGAACCAACGGAATCCGTTATCGTGCATTACAACCAATGCCAATTTGCCGACTGGACCCTCTGCCTGTTCAAGTGGCGCTTCGTGCAACAAGGCGGGTTCATTCAAATTTAAACTAAAGGTGGATGCGTGGTTCATGCTCCTTTCATGTCTGCGTTGCAAGAGCGATTGGAAAAAGAAGACTCAAAGCAGCCACAATGGCGGGTTAAGAAGGCAACTGATCGGTGGTGAGAGGCGACATCCAAGCACTGTCCCGAAATCCAGCGCGGTATACACCGCCCGCAGGGGCAACGATGGAACAGATTACCGGCCAGTCCCTGGATTTGCTAGCCCAAGCGAATGGAATTATTTTGCCGAACGCTGTGCGCCGATACCGCAAATGTACGATTGATCCCGGGTGTTCTTCTACTCGCAACCGCATTTTCGTTTTTCGTTGCGTTCTCTTGCTGGACAAGTTCCTGGAGTTCGCGAACAAACAAGACCCGTCTACGGACCCGTCATATCAAAAGCGTTTGTGCTACGATGGACGCGCAATCGTGGCGCGCAGACATTTCAGTTTGTGTCATTTGGCTGGTTCGGAATCCATATCGACGGCGGCGCATGACACGAAATATTCGTACCATTGGCCTTCGTGCTTTCCCCGCAAGAGTGGCCAACTAAAGAAATTTCCGAAACAGATCGTCGAGGGCGTTGGCGTTGGTCGTCAATGGCAGTGGCGGCGGTCGTCGTCGTTCGTGTCTTGTGCCCTGCGAGGAGAACAACCAAGCTGTACAGGCGCTGGTCGACTGCATTTTTTCGCGCTTGACTGCGTCCAACATAGATTTGGTTACGAAAACAACAGCCGTGTATATCGATGCTGGGGCTGCCCTTGCAAGTGTGTTCGAACGGATTTCCCGTTCGCCGCGCGCGTCAAGCGCGCGCAGCACGCGAAAAAAATGTCACCGCCGCTATATGTTATTGGATGCGTTCGACTCAAGGGATACTTATCCGGGACTACGCGCACCGATCAGCCTAAAGAAAAAAAGGAGGGGAGAGAGGGCGGAAAGGAGAAAGGAGGGGATGGGAAGGGAAAGAGGGGGGAGAGAGAAGAACAAAGAGAAAAAATGACGGGAAATGGTACTGAAACCAATGTTACCGAAACCAGAAACGGGTACCGAATCCCGTGCCCTCCGCATCCGGCAACACGGGATTCAATATTGATTAATGGTTTCGGTATCACGTATAGGTTTCGGCATTATGAAAAGATTTTATATCATTGCATTCTTTCCAATATCGACGCAATTAGTTTCAATATTGTTACGCGCGCTTGCAACCTGCAAATTCGAATGCTGATTCGCACGCGTAACGGAAACCGAACGAAATCAAACAAAAAACATACACGGATTACAAAAAAACATGTATGGTTTACCCGTTGTTTCTGTAATGATAGGAATCTCGATAATCGTCGGGAAAACGGCGCTGAAACGCAATAGGGTGAGCAACGACGCCGAGCGACTCGGAATATGAGGAAACCCCGGTGCGGAAAATTACGACATTGTGGTTGCCCGCCGAATATGCCTCGCACGGCGTGGAGACATAATTGTATTCATCCAATGTCTTCTCGTCGTGTTCCTCCTGTTTTCCTTTTTCCTCCTATTCCTCGCATTCCTCCTATTCCGGGTTCCTCCCATTCCGGCTTCCTCCCATTCTTCCCATTCCGGCTTCCTCCCATTCCGGCTTCCTTCCATTCTGGTTTCTTCCCATTCCGGCTTCCTCCCCTCCAGTTTCCTCCCATTCCTCCCATTCCGGCTTCCTCCCATTCTGGCTTCCTTCTATTCTTCCCATTCCGGTTTCCTCCCATGTCGACTTCCTCCGATTCCTAATTCCTTCCGGCTTCCTCCCACTCGTCCCATTCTGGCTTCCTCCCATCATTCCGGTTTCCTCCCGGCTTCCTCCCATTCCTCCCGTTCCGGCTTCCTCCCATCCTTCTGATTTCCTTCCAGCTTCCTCCCATTCTGGCGTCCTCCCATTCCTCCCATTCCGGTTTCCTCCCAATCTTTCAGTTTGGTTTCCTCACATTCCGGCTTCCTTCCGGCGTCCTCTTACTCCTATCTCGACTTCCTCCTATTCCAACTTCTTTCCATTCCGGTTTCCTCCCACTCCTCACATTCCGGTTTCTTCCCATTCTTCCCATTCCAATTTCCTCTCGCTCCTCCTATTCCAAATGTCTCCGTGAATGTAATTTGTTCGGCGTGCTCTTACGGGAAACGTCGTAAAAATTGCATGTGGGAATGTGTTCGCCCACACGCATGCAGCATACGATACGCGCATATGCATATCAAGCGCAGGAGACGTGTTGGAAGCAGCGTTCACTCCGTAGCTACTCGGCCCAGGATATTTCATTTCGAACTTTCTTCCATACCTTCCATACTTGCACTGAATAAGAATACTCTTGTTTTTTTGGCCCCACTTATTGTGGGAACGATTGCTCTGCCGTGAGAAGCAAAAATGCGTTCGTTCATGTTTTACAACGAAGACGTCACGAAAAATAAGTACATGTCAGAATACAATAAGCAGCTTGATCGGTACCGGAAAGAAGGGCCTCAACGTGATGGAATTGGTGAGCCAATAATCGCCCAGCGGTACACACAATATGTATTGGAGCAGGTATTTTGAAGAACGAAGAAAGCGTCGGGAGGAACGGCTCGAATACTTGGAAATTGGCACGACCGGAGACATTGACAGGAGAAAGGAAATGGGAGCAGTTGGATCGGCGGGCAGCGGCGGCCGCATGCACCCGAACCACCGCCCCGCCGCATTAATGTGCCGAAACATGGTGTAGAACGACGCTCCAATCCAGGACGCCCTGAGCACGGGGGCGGTGATTTCCCATTACACATCCGATCAGCAATGGATAAAGAGACGGCCGAACGGTCATGGACCATAATCACAACCACGCCGGTTGTCGCTCCAAGAGCAGGTATAGATTTGGAGATGGCTGTGGAAGGCCATGGTGCGACGCACGGCGAAGGCCTTCGATCGGCGAGCAGTGGCGGCGGGAGTGGTTCGGCGGATCCGCACGCCTCTGCTCGGAATGCGAATTCCGCCAACCATTAGCCCCTCTCCGGAAGGAGCGGGAGGGGAGTAGTGAAAGGAGCGGGAGGGGAGTAGTGAAAGGAGCGGGAGGGGAGCAGTGAAAGGAGCGGAAAGGGGAGTATTGAAAGGAGCGGGAGAGGAGTAGCGAACGGAACGGACGGGAGTAGCGAACGGAGCGGGAGGGGAGTAGTGAAAGGAGCGGGAGGAAAGAGAAACGCTGGGAGAGAGGAAGGAAACGATATTGAAACCAAAAAGGTTGGCATTGAAACCGAACGCAGCGATACCGAAACCAAAAAACGGTACCAAAACCAAAAGAGACGCAAAAACAATACCGAAACCTGGAAATGATTCTGAATCCCGGGTCTCCCGATGAAGTGCCGTGGTCCGTCGCCAGATCGAGGTCTGGCGGCGCAGAGGTGCCGTGCAGAGCGGTAGTGCCTTGGCGTGCGCGCCGTGGCGTCCCTTGGTGGAGTCTGCTCTTGTACCGCAGCTCAGTGCAGCATGAGCCGAAGAAGGACAATTGCATAAATGTGAACTTCTGGAGCTCCGCGCGGAGCTCCAGAAGTTTATGCGTATGCCTTGTGCCGTCTCCCTTAAGTATGAGTTGCCTGGTCCTCAGGCCCGCCCTGGTCGCCACTGCAGCCGCTGCAAATGTCCTTTGCGTTCGCCAGGACAAACCACCAGGGCTGGCCAACACGTTTACATGTTTCGGTTTCCCAGGTACTTCGTCTTATGATGGCTTCAGGAGCGCCTCGGACGATTCCAAGATGGCCCCAGGTAACCCCCACATTCCCCCAACGTTGTAGAAGAAGGCCCCAAGATGGTCCCAAAACTTCCCATGGCCCCCCAAGATGGTTCCTGTATGTCCTCTGATTTGGTTAAGGCAGCCCCGAGACACCCCAGGATGCCCCCAAGATGCCTTGAAAGTTTCCGGGAAGTCTCGAAGATGACCCTACGAGGTTCTGGCAAGGCCTTTCGGCATAGCAAGTAGAACCATCGTGCCCTAGATGGTCTCGGAGCAGTTTCGACGCATGCGGACTGGGTCAGAGTGAGGGGGCCGAACGGTCATTCACTGTCCCTGGGTGCGTGGGTGAAGTGGAATTCCGCGGTGCAGATTCTCGTTGTTTTTGTTGTTGTTTGTTGTCGTCGTCCCACCCGCAACCCGCCCCGCGACCCACCCGCGACCCAACCCGCGACCCACCCCGCGACCCACCCGCGACCCACCCGCGACCCACCCGCGACCCACCCCGCGACCCACCCCGCGACCCACCCGCGACCCACCCCGCGACCCACCCCGCGACCCGCCCCGCGACCCGCCCGCGGCCCACTCCGCGACCCACCCGCGACCCACCCGCGACCCACCCGCGACCCACCCGCGACCCACCCGCGACCTACCCCGCGACCCACTTTCGACCCAAACCACGTTCAAGGTACAACCCACTATTCTCGGCGCTTGCGGCGGGCTTTTTTGCATTCCTTCCAGGTGGAGAGCCCGCGACCCACCCCGTGACCAACTCGCGACCAACCCGCGACCCAAGCCACGTTCAGGGTACAAACCACATTTTTCGGCGCCTGCGGCGGGCATCTTTTGCATTCGTTTCAGGTGGAGAGCCCGCGGCCCACCCGCGACCACGTTCAGGGTACAAACCACATTTTTCGGCGCCTGTGGCGGGCATATTTTGCATTCGTTCGTGGTGGAGAACCCGCGGCCCACCCGCGACCCAAACCTCGTTCAGTGTACAAACCAATTTGTTTGGCGCCTGCGGCTGGTTGCTTTTGCATTCCTTCCAGGTGGAGGTGGAGAGCCCGCGACCCACCCGCGACCTAAACCACGTTCACTGACCAAACCAATGCCGCACGAACGCGGCGACTGATTTTTGCATGCCGTCTGAGCCCGCAAGGACCTCTTCAAGCCCCGCGCATCCACACCAGCCCGTCCAGCAACTTTACCCTGGCGAGTTGCCTTGGGGAGCATAACATGTGAAGAAAATTGCGTTGCAGTCATCTTGGGAAAGGAGGGGGAGGCAGGAGGAGTAAACAGGGGACGAGGAGAACGCGGAAGAAGAGAGGATGCATGTAAGGATAATGTGGAGAGAGAAAAGGAGGAGGAGCAGGAGGACGAGGAGGGGGAGGAGGGGGAGCAGGAGGACGAGGAGGGGGAGGAGGGTAAGGATGATGATGATGATGGACGACAATGGGAGGACGATGATGGAGGCCGATGAGGGGGAGGACGACAATGGGAGGACGATGATGAAAAGACAAGGGGGGAGAGGGAGGACGAGGAAGAAGAGGAGGAGGAGAACGAGGTGGAGGAGGACGATGACGATGAGGACGAGGAAGAGGACGAGGAGGACGAGGAAGAGGAGGAGGAGGAGGAGGAGGAGGAGGAGGTGGAGGAAAGCGCCATCGACAGGGAAGGTGGGGGCCACGAGGTCCGCCAGCTCGACGACGCCCGCGTCGCCCGCGCCCGCCCCCTCACTCTCATCCGCAGTTGCGGGGTGCTATAGTAATGGAGTGGAAATTTAGGTGCACCCATGCTTGAAAAGCGCTGGCAGGTTGGCGGGATTTGCCAGAGCAGGTGCACAACATGGAGCCAGGTTGCTTGCAGCTTTGTAGGGGAGGTTGATCGTTTCAATGTTTCGGCTGAATCGAAAATAGTAGACAAGCGCTTCATACGCTTCATACATCTAGTATCCAGCCTCAATTTGCAGGCATCTGTGAACAATGATGTATGTACATGTGATACATACGATTGAAACACCCCGTTGGGTTAACAAGCAGACCCAACAGCAGCAGTGACCGTTCGTGGTAGCATCCGATCTGGTACTGATGCAGTCACTCCGGTACTTGAGCACCCGCTGGAATAGCCACTATAGCATTAGAAATGGGCGGTGGATGACCAAAAATGTTGGGTCACAGTCGTGTCCGATTACGGAAAACCGCTGTTTCAGTAACATAAATTCAGACACAAAACCACCGCTTCAGTGTCAAACTTCGCCATTTCAGTAACAGAAACAGTTCTCGCCGACCTCTTCCACTCAGTACACGGTAATTTTGCTGATGCGATGAAAACAGTATTTAGATAAACAGACTGGAAGTCAAAATTGCGTTTCCCGTTGACATTAGCTACTCGCGCGTCAATCTCCACTGACACAATATTTAGTAATGACTTGCCCAATGAGACAAACATTCCCGTTGCCATCACAAGCCGTTCGTACCTGCGGCGCCAGCACATTCATGAACCAACAGCAAGCGTCCCTATCAAAGTTCCCGTGTGCCTGTGGATGCCATGCACTTGACCAATACGTTTCACTCTGAGACCTGTGGTGTCTACATGCCTGGACATTCTCCGTGGAAAAGCTGCAGACGCCCAGCCTTATGTGAGCGTCACTACCTATATGCATTGTTTGTGGCCTGTCGGCATGGAAATCAGGATCGAAATTTCTCCTGCTGACTGGAATAAGAGCTCATCTATCCGAGCGGACATGTAATCTAACAGCGCGTGCCCCCCAAGTCGGTAGCAACTGATTCAGTTACTGAATATTATTTTCCATCGTTGAACATGTGTTTCAGTAATTTCGAACACTTCTTTCAAAAAATACGAATGCTGGCTTCAATAATTACAAACACTGGTTTCAATAATCACGGACAATGGTTTCAATGATTTCGAATGCTGGTTTCAACAACTACGAACACTGCATTGTTGTCAATAGCTACGAACATCGGTTACAAGAATTACGATCCTTTGTTTAAAGAACTACAGACACAGATCCGATGTCCCCGTTCGTTGTTCTTGGCAGTTGTTATTGTCTTTTGCTTTTTGGGGGGCCCTTTCCAGGTCCTGGGACCGTGAAACAAATCGCACTGAAAAGAAGCCAAGCCGGGCGCAGGGAAAATGTCGTCGCATGTGATCGTGCTTTTGCACGTGCTTGTTGTACATTGGCATCATGATGTTTGCACTAGACAAGTACGTTTTCTTCGTTTAAAAATATTGAAACGAATGTGCCAAATTAAAAATCGATGCTCGAATTTTGACAACGGTGGCACCCAACGTAATACAATTTGGCACACATATGATAATTGGGTCCGTCCATCATCTGCCAGTAGCTCCGCCAATTCTGACTTTGGCCCCGTCTGCGCCGCCATTGATGCCCCCGATCCCTATCGGGCGCTTTGAATCAGCTGGATGTCCCATCGCGTATGTTTATTTGTCGACGAAATTGCAGGCTTTTGTTGGGCTTCCTGGAAAAAAGGAACGGATTCTGTATCCACCCACGCCGGTTTCCGTATCTACACACCGGTTTCCGCACCTTTCAGTTCTGTATCCACCCGGGGCCGTCAGAAACAATCCAAAATCGGAGGTCCGGTTCCTAAGAAATACATAGGCAGTAATTTTTCTCCCAAAGTTTCAGCCCCAAACAAACACTCACTCCTGGGAAATCTGATTCTTGCTTCTCAGCATTCCGTGTCTCCAGTAACCAGCGTGGATACGGAAGCTGGTGTTGGTGTATACCGAAACCATTGTGGGTAGATGCAGAAATTCGGTACGGGTTTTGGACCGCCTACTTGGATTTCTGAGTTTGTATTCATTTTTCTGGATCTGGAGCTCCGAAATTTGGTTTCGATTCCCAAGGGGACAGCTTTATGGTTCCGATTTCCTAGGGTAGAGATCGTACGAATTGGGTTCTTTGAGATTGCAGTTTGATCTTGTGTGGGCAAGTGTAGATACATAAACATTGTCGCAGAGAAGCGGATTTTTAGGTTTAGTCGTTAGTCGTGTTTTGTTGGAGTGGGTATGCGTCTTTCTCGGAGTAAGCGTTTCATATTCTTGTTTGGTATCAGTTTTCTGGCTTGCAGTGATTATTTTCCGCGCATCCACCATTTGTTTACGTCTTGCGATAAATTCTTTCATAGCTTCTTATCTTAATTGTTGGCCAGACGGGTCCCAACCATATTGGGCTCAGGCATATTTGCCCCATTCGCTGCCATTTTGGCGGTGATCAAACAATCGGGTCGTTGTTCTAAAAGGTGATGTGTGGTGTGCAAGGCTAGATGGTATACAATATCCTTGCCCACTATTGGAAGTTGTAACATTTCGGGAGAATTTAACTGGAAGACAAATTTGCCCAATGAGACAAACATTCCCGTTGCCAACACAAGCCGTTCGTACCTGTGGCGCCAGCACATCCATGAACCAACAGCAAGCGTCCTTATCAAAGTTCCCGTGTGCCTGTGGATGCCATGTACTTGAGCAATATTTTTCACTCTGAGATCTGTGGTGTCTACATGCCTGGACATTCTCCTTGGAAAAGCTGCAGACGTCCAGCCTTATGTGAGTGTCACTACCTATATGCATTGTTTGTGGCCCGTCGGCATGGAAATCAGGGTCGAAGTTTCTCCTGCTGACTGGAATAAGAGGTCATCTATCCGAGCGGACATGTATGTAACAGCGCGTGCCTCCCAAGTCGGTAGCATCTGATTCAATTATTTAATCTTGTTGTCCATAGTTGAACATGTGTTTCAGTAATTTCGAACACTGTTTCAAAACATACGAATATTGGCTTCAATAATTACAAACATTGGTTTCAAGAATCACGAACAATGGTTTCAATTATTTCGAATGCTGGTTTCAACAACTACGAACACTGCATTGTTGTCAATAACTACGAACATCGGTTACAAGAATTACGATCTTTTGTTTAAAGAACAACAGACACATATCGGATGTCCCCGTTCGTTGTTCTTGGCAGTTGTTATTGTCTTTTGTTTTTGGGGGGCCCTTTCTAGGTTCTGGGCCGTGCAAAAAATCGTACTGAAGAGAACCCCGGCCGAGCGCAGAAACATTTCGCCGCATTTGATTATGTGTTTTGCATGTGCTTGTTGTACATTGGCATCATGATGTTTGCACTGGACAAATACGTTTTCGTCGTTTAAAAAAATTGAAACGAATGTGCCAAATTAGAAATCGATGCTCGAATTTTGACAACGGTGGCACCCAACGCAATACAATTTGGCACACATATGGTACTGGGTCCGTCCATCATCGGCAAGTAGCTCCGCCAATTCTGACTTTGGCCCGTTTGCGCCGCCATTGGTGCCCCCGATCCCTATTGGGCGCTTTGAATCAGTTGGATGTCCCATCGCGTATGTTTATTTGTCGACGAAATTGCAAGCTTTTGTTGGGCTTCCTGGAAAAAAGCAACGGATTTTGTATCCATGCACGCCGGTTCCGTATCTACACACCGGTTTCCGTACCTTTCAGTTCTGTACCCACTTGAGACCATTAGAAAACAGCTCAAAATGAGAGGTCCGGTTCCCAAGAAATCCATTAGTAATAATTCTTCTCCCGAAATTTCACCCCCAAATAAATTCATTTTTGGGAAATCCGACTCTTGCTTCTCAGCATTCCGTGTTTCCGCTAACCAGCGTGGATACGGAAGCTGGATTGGTGTATACCGAAACCGATGTGGGTAGATGCAGAAATTCGGTACGGGTTTTGGACCGCCTGCTTGGACTTCTGAGTTTGCATTATTTTTTTGGATTTGGAGCTCTGAGGTTTGCTTTCGACTCGCAAAGGAACAGCTTTATTGGGTTGTGCGAGATTGCGGTTTGATGTTGTGTGGGCAAGTAGAGATACATTAATATTGTCGCAAAGAAGCGGATTTTTAAATTTAGTCGTTAGTCGTGTTTTGTTGGAGTGAATACGTTTTTTTTTTTTTTTTTTTTTTTTTTTTTTTTTTTTTTTTTTTTTTTTTTTTTTTTTTTTTTTTAAGCGTTTCATATTTTTGTTTGGTATCAAACTTCCGGCTTACAGTGCTTATTTTTTGCCCATCCAGCATTTATTTACGTTTGGCGATAAATTCTTTTATAATTTCTTACTTTAATTGTTGGCTAGATGGGTCCCACGCATATTTTCCCCATTCGCCTCGATTCTGGCGGTGATTAGAAAATCCAGTCGTTGTTCTAAAACGTGATATAACGTGATGTGTGGTGTGCAAGGCTAGATTATATACAATGTTTTTGCCCACTATTAGAAGTTGTAACATTTCGGGTGAATTTACAACATTAATGTAATATGTTGCCGGGGTTGACTGCACGAAACCAAGCAACCTAAGCCTGGCATACTTAAAAATACGCTTTAATCTATGCATTTTGTTAATAGTTGTCTGGTTTGGGATACCGAACGAAAATTTGTTTTTCTTTATGTTGGATGGAAAATTCTCATATATTTCGGCTGCAATTCTCGATTATGTTCGCGGTGTGGTCCGCAAAAAGCGTTCGGTCCAATCTTGGCGTTGTAGCGAAGCAAAGCAAGAGCCATGTAAATGGTTCTTGCTCGGAAATGGTATGGATAGTAATTGTATGTTTTCCGGTATTTGCGTAGCCCTGAACGCATCCACATATGTATGTGTGTATATTGGTACGTTTAACCTTCATTATTTCTATGTTCTTTCGGATCTATCGTCTGTATATATATATATATATATATATATATATATATATATATTGGCCGTCTGTTGAGTCAATTTTGGCGGGCACATGTCAAAATGTTTTCTTATGTTGCAAGTTTCCGAAAATCACATCGGATCATATGTTTTGCCGCATCGGCCGCATTGCAAACGATGTGTATGTATGTGTGCGTATATATATATATATATATATGTTCCAGAAGGCGATGACATGACAATTTGGTGGGAAACACTCTTGAATGCGGTGTAGAGCCGGTCACAAATCAAGCAAATTTATATGGACATTATGGCGTTTTGCTCCCCTTATAACGGGATTTTGGAAGATTTGTCCTTCATTGTTTTCATTTGAAAATTCTTGACGATTCTCATATCCCCACCAGCCCATCCAAAAACGACGCCCAGGCGAATAGAGGTGATCATGGAATCGGGGCAACATACAGAGGAACAAAGGGCTGGGGAGGCCGTCGTACCCCAAGGGGGGAGGGATGGAAAACGTCTCGGAAGCGGAAGAAGAGGAAAATGATAAGGATGGGGAGGGAGGAATGAGCAGGAAAAGGAATAGGCGGATAATGATGTTGATGTTGATATTCATGATGCTGATGATGACGATAATGGTGGTGGTCTTGACGATAGTGATGGTGATGCTGATGATGATGGTGATGATGAGGGGGAGGAGGAGGAGGATAAAGGCGACCAACAGAGTCAAAAACCTCTTGAATGCCTCGCGGTTGGGTGCCTCACGTGAGCTTCTTGGGGCCTCTTGGGGGCCTCTTGGGGGTATTTTGGGAGACTCTTGGAAGCCTCTTGGGACCTCCTCGTCGCCTCTAAGGGCCTCCTGGGCGCCTCTTGAGGCCGTCTTGGGGCGCTCTTGGGAGCGCTCTTGGGGCCATCTTGGAGGTGATCGATCAAACAAAAAAGGAGGTCTAATTAGCCTGCCCCCTCGGGAGCCTCCAAAATCGGCCAAAATCAAAATAAAACCGATGATTTTGGCTTCCTACCTTGGAACCAACAAAAACCGTCCGACACCTCGCGGCCCGCCCCGTCCAGGTCCAGGTCCAGGGGAGGGGTAAACCCCTCCCCAAGGGGGAAGAGGGAGGGGTTGAAGAGGATCTGTTCTAAACCACCTACGCCCAGAAGGCTGGTGGGATTGTTGACGCCGCGTATCAGCGTCGCACAAAAATACGATCCTATGAAAGGCGCGTGCACGAATCATATCCACAAGCGCATGTACATTATATTTTCGAACAGCGCGGGATTCAATATCGACGATGAATCCCACCAGCCCTCTGGGCGTAGGTGGTCTAGAACAGATCCTCTTCCACCCCTCCCTCTTCCCCCTTGGGGAGGGGTTTACCCCTCCCCCTACGCCTCGCGGAGTCGCTTGGGATGTCTCTTGGGATACTTTTTGAAAGCTCTTAGGGCGTCTTGGGGGCCTTTTGGCGGTCCCAAGAGCTTCTTGTACCGTCTTAGGTGCCTCGTGGGAGCGTTTTGGGGTATTTTGGGGGACTCTTGGAAGCCTCTCGGGGCCTCCTGGGCCTCCCGGGGCCTCCTAGGCGCCTCTTGAGGCCTTCTTGGGGTGCTCTTGGGAGCGCTCTTGGGGCCACCTTGGAAGTGATCGATCAAACAAAAGGAGAGGTTGAATTAGCCTGCCCCCTCGGGAACCTCCCAAATCGGCCAAAACCATAATAAAACCGATGATGTTGGCTTCTTATCTTGGGGCCCCAAAAAGCCGTCCGACACCTCGCGGCCCGCACCGTCCAGGTCCAGGGGAGGGGAGGCATTCAAGAGGCCTTTGACTTTTCTGATCGCCTTTATCCTCCTCCTCCTCCCCCTCATCATCACCATCATCATCATCATCATCATCATCATCATCATCATCATCATCATCATCATCATCACCATCACCATCGTCAAGACCACCACCATCATCGTCATAATCAACATCATCAATATCAACATCAACATCATCATCATCCGCCTATTCCTCCTCCTCATTCCTCCCTCCCCACCCTCATCATCCTCCTCCTCTTCCGCCTCCGAGACGTTTTCCATCCCCCCTTCCTCCCTTTGGGTACGACGGCCTCCCCAACCTCTTGTTCCTCTGTATGCTGCCCCGCTTCCATGATCACCTCTATTCGCCTGGGCGTCGTTTCTGGATGGGCTGGTAGGGATACGCGAAGCGTCAAGAATTCTTGTATTATTTATAAGTTTCGGTAGTAAAAATAAAATTAGGTATCGACATTATTAATTTACGATTATTGGTTTCAATGTATGAATCAACCGACTTCTGCGTGAATCCCATCTCGTTTCCGTGAATGGAAGAAAGATGGAGGAGGATAAGAAAAGCAAACGAATGATGCGGAGAAAAATCGGAAAAATGAAGAAGATAAGGATACGTACGGGGAAGGCACGAGGAGAGAAACAAAAACGGAACACGGCAAATAACGGGAAGAGAAAGGACAAGAACGGAAGGGAAACAAAAACGGGAGGGACAAAAAAAACTCGGTTGTCCCCGCCGGCAAATTGCGTGGCCGGCTGGTGTGGTGCATTTTTTCCTCCGCATTTATTCTTTATTCCAGGTCATTTGGGTTTCCCATTCATTCCTTCGTTCTCCTGTTCCGCCCCCTTGCAATTCTCATTCGGGATCCTTTCTGATCCAATTCGTGTTCTTCCACTCCCGCTTCCCTGATTCCCTCTCCTTTTAACAATCCTTTGCAAAATATGATTATGCTCGCGTGTCAACTTATGCTGATTTTCTTTGCGGATGTATCCGGGGCAATCGTAAAATGCACAAAATATTGTGCCCAAGTTGGGCGGCACTATGGAGACCCACAACGCGATGGAATAAATAAAGAAATTGCGGCATATCTATCTATCTATCTATATCTCTATCTATCTATCTAACTATCTATCTATCTATCTATCCCTATATATATGTATCTCTCTCTATATATATATATACACATATATATATATATATATATATATATATATATATATATCAGAAGGAAGGGGCCGAACGGTCATTCACTGTCCCTGGGTGCGGGCTGAATTGGAATTCCGCAGTGCGGATTCTCATTGTCATTTGTTGTTGTTTCTTGTCGTCGTCCCACCCGCAACGCGCCCCGCGACCCACCCCCCCGCGGACCCACCCCGCGACCCCACCCGCGACCCACCCACCCGCGACCCACCCGCGACCCACCCCGCGACCCACCCGCGACCCACCCCGCGACCCACCCCGCGGACCCCGCGACCCCCCGCAACCCGCTCGCGGCCCACCCGCTGCGACCCACCCGCGACCCACCCGCGACCTACCCCGGGACCCACCTTCGACCCAAACCACGTTCAAGGTACAACCCACCATTTTCGGCGCCTGCGGCGGGCTTTTTTGCATTCCTTCCAGGTGGAGAGCCCGCGATCCACCCCGTGACCAACTTGCGATCAACCCGCGACCCAAACCACGTTCAGGGTACAAACCATATTTTTCGGCGCCTGCGGCGGGCATCCTTTGCATTCGTTTCAGGTGGGGAGCCCGCGACCCACCCGCGACCACGTTCAGGGTGCAAACCACATTTTTCGGCGCCTGCGGCGGGCATATTTTGCATTCGTTCTTGGTGGAGAATCCGCGTCCCACTTGCGACCCAAACCTCGTTCAGTGTAGAAAGTAATGTTTTTGGCGCCTGCGGCGGGCTGCTTTTGCATTCTTTCCAGGTGGAGGCGAAGAGCCCGCGACCCACCGGCGACCTAAACCACGTTCATTGCACAAACCAATGCCGCACAAGCGCGGCGGCGGATTTTTGCATGCCGTTTGAGCCCGCAAGGCCCTCTTCAAGCCCCGCGCATCCACACCAGCCCGTCCAGCAACTTTACCCTGGCGAGTTGCCTTGATCAGAGGCGGGGAGCATAAAATGGGAAGAACATTGCGTTGCAGTTATCTTGGGAAAGGAGGGGGAGGCAGGAAGAGTAAACAGGGGACGAGGAGAACGCGGAAGAAGAGAGGATGTATGTAAGGATAATGTGGAGAGAGAAAAGGAGGAGGAGCAGGAGGACGAGGAGGGGGAGGAGGGGGAGGAGGGGGAGGAGGAGGACGAGGAGGGGGAGGAGGGTAAGGATGATGCTAATGATAATAAACGACAATGAGAAGACGATGATGCAGGCCGATGATGGGGGAGGACGACAATGGGAGGACGATGATGAAAAGACGAGGGGGGAGAGGGAGGACGAGGAAGAAGAGGAGGAGGACGAGGTGGAGGAGGACGATGACGATGACCATGAGGACGAGGAAAAGGAGGAGGAGGAGGAGGAGGACGAGGAAGAGGAGGAGGAGGAGGAGGAGGAGGTGGAGGAAAGCGCCATCGACAAGGAAGGTGGGGGCCACGAGGTCCGCCAGCTCGACGACGCCCGCGTCACCCGCGCCCGCCCCCTCACTCTTATCCGCAATTGCGGGGTGCTATAGTATATATATGTGTATATATATACACATATTCATTTTGAAGTAGGACGAAGACACGAATGAAAAGACACGAGACCCCAAAATGACAAATATTATAAACCAGCGTGGTGCCACTAATGACGGGGTAGGATTCGTGACGAGGAAAGCAAACAAATAAGGCGCGGGCGCTCACCGCACCCTTGCCCGACGTGTTAATGTGGTTACGTATGTACGACGGCCGTCTACAGAAAATCCAGGCGATGGGGGAAGGACCGCCAATTGCGCAGATTTTCATTCATCGAGCAGTGGCGCCAAAAGTGGTTTGGGACACACGTTTGCGGATCCACAAAAAGTTTTGACCGAAATACTAGTGTGCTAATGCAAAACCAAGAGCAACATGATCAAACAAGATGAATGGGGACATCGATTTAAGCGCTGGCCCCGCAGCGGCGCTCAAATTTCATGTTCTTAGTGATCCCGCAAATCATCTTGCAGCCGTTGACAAGACTTATACATCTTAAGAAAATCACGTACACTTTGTCCAATGGAACGACCATTTCGGGATCTTAATTTTCAATTCAGGCCGGCAAACCAACCGAATCTGAGATCGTGGAATACCCGCCCTAAGGGCGTAGATGGTTTAGTGATCTTCTTCTTCCAACTTCCTTCCCTTTCGCTGAGGGGTTTACCCTTCTCCTTGCCCCCTTAGACTTGGACGGGGGGGTTCGCGACGCGTTGCAACGTCTTTCAAGGCTCCAGACAGCTCCAAGAGCGCCTCGGAGAGCTCAAAATGATGTCTAAGCTGGCTCGACTGTCTGAAGAAGCCTCTGAAGAAGCTTCAAAAGACTCCAGGACTGCCCTAAGAGGGCTCCAAAAGGCCAAAGAATTCCCCAAGGAGGCCTCGAAAATACCGAAATCTTAAAAAAAAAACGGGAGGGAAAAATTAATCCTGCCTTCTCGCCTCTTCGTTTCCGATTGGCATCCGAGGCTTCAAAATGTCTCCGAAAGGGCCTAAAAGGGGCCCAAGACAGCTCCATGATGGCCTTGCCTTAAGAGCGCCCGAGAATGCCTCAAAACAAAAAGGCGATTGTAGAAACTCCCGAGGGGGAACCGTAATTAACGAACCCCCCTTCTTCGATCGATGTCCTCCAAGATGGCCCCATGATAGCCCTTGGGGCCTCCAACCGGCCTCCAACAGACCCCAAACGGCCCCTAGAAGCCCCCCAGAGGCACCCAAAACGCGCGAAAATCCCTCAAGACAGCCAAGGGACCCCCAAAACGTGTCAAGAAGCTTCCAAAAAACCGCACCAGAGATATCCCAAAAGGCTCCGAAAAGCAATAATGAGACCTGCGCATCGTTTCTCGATGCGTCTAGAATTTGCTTCTGCGTCTCAAGAATGATTGAAACAACGACAAGAAACAACTAACATAGCGAATCATCCTTTACCTGTCTACGCAAAAACCACAAAAAATCAACAATGAGGGGAAAAAAGAAAGGACGGAAAAAGGAGAGGATGAACGGAAAAGAGGACGGAAGGAGGAGAAGATGGAAGGAGGAGAAGACGGAAGGAAGAGAAGGCGAGGAAAAACGGGAAAAAGAGAAGACGGACAAAAAAAAGGGACGGAAAGAGGAGAAGACGGAAGGAAGAGAGGACAGGAGAGGACGGAAAGAAGAAAGGACGGAAATGAGGACGGAAAGAAGAAAGGACGGAAGAAGAGAAAGACGGAAAGAAGAGAGGTCACGAGAGAGTACCGAAAGAGGTACCGAAACCAAAAACACCAATATTGAAACCAAATCGCCTGATGGGGATACCGAATCCTAAAAACGGAAGAGTGGTACCGAAACCCGAAAGTGAAACCGAATCCTGTGATTAATCTTTTTCCTGCGGATGTGAGCGAAGAACGTTCACATTCTGTTGATATTAATCACTTAGTATGAAGGATTGCGTGGGTGCCTGCGTCGGTGCGGCTGCGATTGAGTAGCACGAAATTATATGGCCATATTGTGTCGCATAAAAATTGTCGGACTTGTCTGGCCAATGATTTTGCTACCAACCCTCTGAAAAAAAAAACCGGTGGAAATGCCTTATACCCTGAAGGGACGTCAATGAAGACGCCAACAAAATATCTCGTATGACAATTGGGACTTCTATGTTTGCCAACCTTCGCGCTTCTCGTGTAAGGAATCGCAAGCTGGTCTTCCAAAATTATACTTTATAATATTCGCATCGGCTTCCTCATAAAATCAAATTGTGACCCCATATGGATTCACGGAAAACTTATGCGAACAATCCAGTGGCTTTTCGTGGAATTCCTCGAGGTTTGGAGACACATTCTGCTGTTTGGTCGTACACCAATGCGTCATAAATGGCCCGTCAGCCCGGGGCAACCCTTTGGAGGTTAAAACGCGGACCCATGGGTGACATCTTTTTTTTCCTGAGTAAGAGATATTGATGCGCTGATCGTAGTCTCGTCGTTTCCAGCGGCGGTCCTCATGCGGCTGGTTTTGCGCGTCTGTGAATTCATTATTGTCTGCCGCGCTCGGTCAAGCAAGTACCCATGCGCGAGCAGAAAGAACGGATCAATATCTCATAATGACATAAATAATGACAGGCATATGTTTTGGACTCCCCCCCTCTCTCTTTCACTATATGTGAATGTGTTTTATATTTTTCCGTCTAGATGAAATGTTAAGCGAAGATTGACGGAGAAATGCATCTCGGGCCGGTCGGCAGCGGAATTTTCCGGAGGAGATCGCAATGGAAATGTCAAAGTTTGAGCCCGAGGCAAAACAATCAAAACCTCGACTTTCCATTCGATCGGCCGCTGGGTCTCCCCGGGAGGGAGCACCAGGACGAGCATTTCAAGATATCGTCGTCGATTTCCAGATCGGTCGGCCACGGGGCATCTTGGAGCGCTTGAGAATCTCGAAATTTGATCGGTCGACCGCAGCCACGGGGCTTTCTCGGGAAAAGGTTTGGACGAAAATTTCAAACCACTGCTTGGAGGAAACCTGGCTCTCGCTGGCAACCGACTGGGTTGTCGTAAACGTGCAAGACTCTCGTTGTCGTTTGAGCAAATCGTCACCGCACCGGGTTTCCTCAAATATGCAAAATTTGTATTCTCATCGCATTGGGTTATATTGGAACGGATTGCGTGATTTTCCCGATGGCGGTGCATGTTTAACGGATATGGATGCGGAAACTCCCGAAGGTGGATACGGAAACCAATCTGAGTGGATACGGAAACCGATGTACGCGGATATGGAACCGGCGTTGGTTGATTTTTCCGAGCCATCTTCTGGTCTTGTCCTCGTTTCTTCCTCTTCTTCCCGATCTCGTTTCCTCGTTTCGTCAGCGCCCCGCGTTCCCGCCTTCTTCCTTCCTCCCCCTCCTCCGATCTCACTCTCTTTGCCTCTGCTCTCCGCATGTCCATGATTTCAGCGCACCGCTCAAACGGTTCGTGGCCCCATTGGGAGCTCCACCGAAGGCCCCAGCGGCAGGGTCCGCATGCGCCCCTCCGCCCATTTCGGCAGACGCCTCACGAGGATCGTGGCCTCATAGCGAGCTCCACCGCAAGGACCGCATGCGTTCCCCCGCCCAACCCTCACGAGGACCGAAGGCCCCAGCGGCAGGGTCCGCATGCGCCCCCCCGCCCATTTCGGCACGCCCCTCACGAGGATCGTGGCCCCACAGGGAGCTCCACCGAAGGCCCCCCGCGGCAAGGTCCGCATGCGCCCCCCCGCCCATGTCGGCACTCCCCTCACGAGGATCGTGGCCCCACAGGGAGCTCCACCGAAGGCCTCAGCGGCAAGGTCCGCATGCGTGCCCCATCCTATGTCGGCAAACCTTTCACGAGGATCGTGGCCCCACAGGGAATGGCGCGCGCGCGCGGAAAAAAACGGCCATTGGCAGCCAGCCACGCCGTTGCTCAGCAAGATGTGGGAGAGGCGGGCTTGGAGCCCGACGTCATGCCTCCAGCGCTGTGACCAGAGCGCGTGAGAAGGGCGAACAGTGGCAGCGGGCCTTATCGCTGCTCCACGACATGTGGGAAACAAAGTTGGCGCCCAGCGGCATCTATCCTACAACGCTGGGGGTAGCCCTGGCAATCGACAGGTCGGCCTGCCAGAAAGTGCCCCACGGACATATCTCATTCCCCGATGGCCCAATGGACCCACATAAGCTCTGGGGCTACTCTATTCGCAAGATCTCGCGTGGCATGCGCTGGCTGTATAGTCGTTCCGACGAAGACCTCCCATGCGTTCATGGTGTTTTTTCCCAACCACCCTGTGGTGTTGGGTCCTCGTCATCGTTTTGAGGAGGCAATGCCCCGCGCCCCTCCCTCCCCCGCGCCTCCTCCTCCCTCCCCCCCCGTAGCGAGCTCCACCGAAGGCCCCATGGCTGCACTCGCATGCGTCTCCCCAACCCAGAGCAACGTTTGGCGGCACCAGATGGATGGAGCTCCACCGAAGGCCCCACTGGCTGCACTCGCATGTGCCCCCCCCGTCCAGCACAGCGTTTCGCGGCCCTGTAGGGAGCTCCAACGAAGGCCCCCGTGGTTGCATTCGCATGCGCCCCCCCCGCCCAGCACAGCGCTTCGGGGCCGCATAGGGAGCTCCACCGAAGGCCCCAGTGGCTGCACTCGACTGCGTCTCCCCCGCCCAACCCAGCGTTTCGCGGCTCTACGGGGAGCTCCACCGACAGCCCCCGTGGCTGCACTCGCATGTGTCTCACCCGCCCACCACAGCGCTTCGCGCTCCCATAAGGGAGCTCCACCAAAGGCCCCAGTGGCTGCACTCGCATGCGCCTTCCTCGCCCAGCACAGCGCTTCGCGGCCACATAGGGAGCTCCACCGAATGCCCCAGTGGCTGCACTCGCACGCGTCTTCCCAACGTTTCGCGGCCCACTTCAACTCACACGACATCATACCACTGAGTGGTATCACAATCTAGGCCGCCTACGCGAAATCAGGCGCATGTGCTCTTCGAGGGAAGCGGTAGGGAACAAACGTATGCTTTTCTGATGAGCCATCAACCGAGGCTGTTCCCAAAGCGTACAGGAACGGATTGCCACCCGACGATATCTAGACATTCATGCGAAACGCCGACCTCCCCTTCGTGGCGACCGAGTTTTGTCTCAATTCACCGCGAGCCGAACATTTCGGACCCCCCTATGACATTATCTTGTTCATTCTTCATTCTACCTTCGCAACCTTCCGCCGACCCGCCTCGAGCTTCTATAATATCGGGAAGATTCGCTCGCGGCGGTGAACAACTCCCAGCGGCAAGAACAGCACATGGCGCCCAGAAATCCCGACTATCAATATTCAATCATCTGCGAAAGGTGGAGCAGGATGATGATGCTGCTGATGATGATGCTGCTGATGATGACGATGATGGAATGATGATCTGGTGATTCTGCTGCTGCTGATGATGATGCTGATGCTGACTCTGATTGTGATGATGGTGATGATGGTGATGGTGATGGAACTGATGATGATGATGATGATGATGCTGATGATGATGATGATGATGATGATGATGATGATGATGACAATGACAATGGTGATGATGATGATGATGATGATGGTGGTGGTGGTGGTGGTGGTGGTGGTGATGGTGATGGTGATGGTGATGGTGATGGTGATGGTGATGATGATGATGATGATGATGATGATGATGATGATGATGATGATGATATGATGATATGATGATGATGATGATGAGTTGAAATTTGAAGTGTGACATGACATCCCAGTGCGGAGTCCTATCAATGCATTGCCTTGACCGCTTGTGGGCATGACGCTGTCGGGCCCTCCTTGCTACATATCGACACTGCTAGTCTATTGATATTGTTTTGAAGTGCGTCGCGCAGTCGGCCCTGCATGCTGGGGCGCCCCTGAAGGACGCAACATATCTGGCGCTGTGGCTTGTACCGTCGAAATTGACGTTGCTGCTGTGCGTCACATGCTCGAGAGGAGGAGGAGGAGGAGGAGGAGGAGGAGGAGGAGGAGGAGGAGGAGAAGGAGTCTGCAGACTGGGCTGCCTCGCGGTTCCGTCAGGCCTGCGAGGCGGCCACCAAATGCCACGGCTGCGCCCGCGACGGGGCGCGTCGCCTGGCCGAGGAGCCCGTGCGGCCGAGTGCATCGAACCTGGTCTTTCCTCAGCTGCTCGGGGATGGACAGACACCGCGGGGATCGTTCAAACTTGAACGATCGGACGTTCCGTGAACGCCGGATCGTTCAACGCCGGGCCGATTCTGGGCCACGGGCGGCGTTCAACCTTACACGCGCGCGGTGGGGTCGCCGCCGGTCGGCACGACGCGAACCTGCCGTGGGGGGGGGGGGTCCAGCTCATGTCGGGGATGGACAGACCTCCCTTTAGTAAAACGTGGCTTAGTGAAAGCGACCTGAGGCCCAGACCTGGCGGGCGCAGGCCTGGAAAAACAGCGGCCACGGCGCCCTCCCTCGAGAGCCGAAAGCGGACAATTTCACGAATCGACGGGCCACTGTTGGGGGTTCTGCCCACCCCCGAGCTGCCCCCCTGCCCCTCTCTATCCTGCTCTCTGGGTCACAACTCGGCTCTCCAGCGGCCGTTCGGCACGATGCAGGGCACCCCTGGCACACTCTCGGCGACGCGCAGCTGCTGGGAAGCACCCCGGGGCCGGGAAACCGCCGAGGTCCGAAAAAAAAATGTGGAGGAACAAGCAAACACTGCAGAAACATAAACTGATGACGGTCCGCGCGGATTTCTCGGATCGGCGCTGAGCCCCCTGGCGGCGCCTCCGGCGCCGCCCCTGGCGCGATCCGCGCGCCAGGGAGGGGAAGTAGCGCCGATCCAAGGACTCCGCGAGAAATCCAACAGTCCATGTTTACGAAATTGTCTTTTTCGATTCTCCCCCATGAGCCTGGCATTCCGCATCGAATGCGGAAGAGCCTCGCAGTTCCACAGCCGTGACGGCCTCGCGGGCTCCGCGCAGGCGGCCGCTTGGAGGGGCCATCGCACGACTCTTGCGGACGCCGCGGGCGGCCGTCTGTCAAGGGGCCCTGGGACACACAAATAAATACGTACACACAAATCACAGGATTCCCAATATTTTTCAATATTATTTGGCTTCTCGTCTTCCCCCCCACTTCCCATGTTTTCCCATATTTTCCGGGGGATCGACGTTTCATTGTGTCTGTGTGTTTTTCCCCCTCCTGAGTCTGCCCCGCTGCGGGCCGCCCCCGACGACCCCTTCTGCGGAAACTCATGGGGGCCTCCCATGCCACCTTCTTGGTTCTTGCGAGTCGGCGCTCGTCGACGCTAGCCGGCGCTAAATCGGCGCTGCCTCATCGATTGCCAGATGCTGCTCGACGCCAGTGCGCCAGAGTTTTGAGAGGGTGTACGAAGCTCCCATGATTGGCTATCGAACGCCCCCTCTGGCGGGGTTGGGCGGGGGGTCCCGCCTGCGAGAGGCAGCGGCTTGTCAACTGCAGGAACAAAGCAACTACAGCAACACAACTTTCGGAAGTCCGGAGGCGGAGCTCGCCGGGGGCGGCGCCGGAAGCGCCGCCATGGGGGGCCCAGCGCCGATCCAAGAGAGCGCGGAGCGTTGAAAGTGTAGGTTCATGCAGTTCTTTTCTCCTTCGATCAGCTCCTCCTTCTCCTCCTCCTTCCTCCTCCTCCTCCTCCTTCCTCCTCCTCCTCCTCCTTCCTCCTCCTCCTCCTCGTCCTCCTCCTCCTCCTCCTCCTCCTCCCTCCTCGTCCTCCTCCTCCTCGTCGTCGTCGTCCTCCTCTTCCTCCTCCTCCTCCTCCTCCTCCTCCTCCTCCTCCTCCTCCTCCTCCTCCTCTCCCAGCGGCTGCGCGTCGCCGACAGCGTTCCACGAGGGCCCCCGGATCGGCCGGAACTGCCGCCGGAGGCCTGAGCGCTGGCCGGGAAGCCACCAGGGGGCGGGCTCAGGGGCGGGAGACATCGAGCTGGAGTCGGTCCTGCGTGCCCCCCTGCCTCCTTCCTCCTCCCTCTCCTGCCTCATCCTCCCCCTCCGTCCTCCCCCTCCTTCTCCTCCCTTCTCCATCCTCCCTCCTCCTCCTTCCTTCCTCCCCTCTCCATCCCCCCTTCCTCCTTCCCCCCTCCTGCCTCCCTCCCCCTCCCTCCTCCCTTCTCCATCCTCCCCCTCGTCCCTACCCTCGCCCCCTCCTCGTCCCCCAGCACGCTCACCCTCGCGCTCGCGCGCCGGACGGGGGGGGGAGGGACGTGGGGGAGGGCGGGGGAGCAGGAGAGTGGAGACACGCAAAGGGAGAAGGAACGGGAAGAACGGAAGGTGGGAGGGGAAGGAAGGAGGAAATGGGAAGGAGGAAATGGGGGGGAGGAGGAGGAGGAGGAGGCGGAGGAGGAGGAGGAGGAGGAGGAGGAAGAGGAGGAGGAGGGAGGATGTCTTTCGGGGACGCAGGGGGGTTCGAAAGCCCTTTTGAAAATAGAGGGCGATGGTGCTGACGGTGATGAGGGATGACGACAAAGAAATGAGATGGCACCAACTATATTCCGTCACCAGTCCGGGCGAGGCCAACACGCAAATCGCCCTCAGCAAGCACATGCGGTCCATGCTCAGATCCGTGGCAACCTTGGCTGCCTCGAAGAAACTTCGTCGCCAAACGGCCAGTATGCTGGAATGCCTGGCATTCCAATTTCCACTAGAAATTTGTGTCAAACGAGCTCGTCCGTGTGGGCTCGGTCCGCCGGATTGAACTGCGATGTCCACGCGCATCCTCACCACGATTCCAAACAACAGATATCAGGTTGTAAGTCGCCCGTGCTGGGGGGGCATCAAAGGAACAAACGATCATGTGCCTTGAGCTGCTGCACGCGTGCGCGCCGCTGACCCGCACAATTTCCAGAGTGAGTGCTGCAAGCGATCTGATTCAGGCGGGGGAGGAGGACGAGGAGGGGGCTGGCAAGAATGACAACGGGGGGGGGGCGAGAGGGAGGGGATACGAGAGAGGAAGGGGCGGGGAGGAGGGGGCGGCAGAGGAACCAGATGGGGGAATCAGGTTGGATGATGAGGAGGACGTGGACGAGGAGGCGGACGAGATGCAGTCAGGAGAGGACGGGACGGGAAGAATGGAGGACAAGTTGTCCTGGCGAAGGACATCACCATATGCAGTTGTGAGCACCGTCGTTGCGGGTATCGCCTTCGGGGGATCTCATCGTGAGGCCATGAAGCGTGCGAAGGGTGTGCCGATATGGGGCGGGGCTGCTCTGTGGGCGCTGCCACTGGGCTTCTAGGCGGGATCCACGATGGGGCCGCGAAGCGTGTTAGGGGTGCGCCGCCATGGGGCGAGGCCGCGAGCTCTTTATGTGGCCACGGAACGCTGTACTGGGTGGGGAACGCACACGGACACCGCCACTGGGGCCTTCGGTGGAGCTCCCTACCTCCCTATTGGGCCACGAGGCGATGTCGAAGCGATGTGCTGTGTGAGGGAAACGCATGCGAACACCCCCACTGGAGCCTCCGGTGGAGCTCCCTATGAGGCCACAAAGCGCTGTACTGGGTGGGGGGAACGCATGCGAACACTGCCACTGGTGCCTTCGGTGGAGCTCCCTTCTGGGGCCACGGAACGCTGTCTTGGGTGGGGGGAATGTACGCGACCATCGCAACTGGGGCCTTCGGTGGAGCTCCCTATGGGACCACGAAGCGCTGTTCTGGGTGGGGGGAGCGCATGCGAACACCGCATCCGCACGCATGTGGCCACCCCACTGGGGCCTTCGGTGGAGCTCACTAGGGAGCCACGAAACGTGTAAAGGGTGTCCCGAAATGAGCGGCCGGGACGCATGCAGCGGCGCCACGGAGACCTTCAATGGAAATCCCTATTTTGCCACGAAACATGTGAGGGGTGTGCCGACATAAGCGGCTGGGACGCACGCGGAAGGCACCACTGGGGCCTTCGGTGGACCTCCATAGGCTGCCGCGAAACGTGTGAGGGGTGTGCCGAAATTAGTGCCTGGAACGCGTGCAGGCGGCGCCACTGGGGCCTTCGGTGGTGTGTGTGTGTGTGTGCCGAAATGAACACCAAGGACGCATGCGGACGCAACCACTGGGGCCTTCGGTGGAGCTCCCTATGGGGCGACGAAGCGTGTGAGGGTGTGCCGAAATGTGCGGCTGGGGCGCATGTGGACGCAGCCACGGGGCCCTTGCGGAGCTCCCTATGGGGCCACGAAGCGTGTGAGGGGTGTGCCGAAATGTGCGGCTGGGGCGCATGTGGACGCAGCCACGGGGGCCTTCGGCGGAGCTCCCTACGGGGCCACGAAGCGTGTGAGGGGTGTGCCGAAATGTGCGGCTGGGGCGCGTATGGACGCAGCCACGGGGGCCTTCGGCGGAGCTCCCTATGGGGCCACGAAGCGTGTGAGGGATGTGCCGACATGTGCGGCTGGGGCGCATGTGGACGCAGCCACGGGGGCCTTCGTCGGAGCTCCCTATGGTGCCACGAAGCGTGCGAGGGGTGTGCCGACATGTGCGGCTGGGGCGCATGTGGATGCAGCCACGGGGGCCTTCGGTGGAGCTCCCTATGGAGACACGAAGCGTGTCAGGAGTGTGCCGAATTGGTTGACTGCCGCGGAGGTCAGAGGCAACGATAGGAGGAGGAGGGGGGGGAGGAGGGGGAGGAGGAATGAGGAGAGGAGACGCGGGGCGCTGTCCATTCAAAACGAGGACCCAGCACCACAGGAGTGCTGGGAACAAAAGGGTTAGGAGGGGAATGACAAAGAGGAAGAGGAGGAGAAGGAGGAGACGGAGGAGGATGAGGAGGAATGGGGTGCAGAGGACGTGGAGGAAACAACGACAGGAGAAGGAGACGGAGACCGAGATGGATGATGAAGGAATGCGTTAAGTGCAGAAGGTCTTCGAAAGGCCAACACATCCTCGGGGACAACGCCCTCATCGAACAATACCAAGACTACAATGCTGCTGGATGCTTTTGTCCGTGGTCGATCACAAAGTCAATCTGATTCGGCCGAAGGCTACGCCGCAACAGAAAGCTAACGGTTCGGTCAAACTGCTAAGCGCTGAGGCTGCAACTCCTACGGGCTACGATGCGAAACAAATTGATGAGAGCAGATAGTCATGACAGCGACAATGGGCGAGGTGCCTTTGCCTTGTTTCCCGCCAAAAACACTTCCCAAGCTCTCATTCAGGAAGTGTTCATCACACATATTGTTCGAAACGCTGGAACATATACATTCCATGACGAACGACCGCCGCTGCTTGTCGCAGAATTGGTTCTGTTCAGGTGGCGCTGTTTTTTTGCCTTGCTACGATCACATCCTGGATGAGAGCTGCGGGAGTAGATCCCGGGATCCGCCGTCGCGATAAATCAATACGTCGTGAATAATCACGACCAAAACTCTCGACTCCGCAGTTCTACGACACCAACTGAGCTGGATCAATATGTCAGTTGCCCCGCCCCTGAATTAAGTAGTTTTGTTGTTCGGTTTGTGTGCTTGCTGTGCGTATGTGTTTGCATGGGGAGTGGAGCGGGTAGGAGGATCGTGTGCATCCAGAAATGTGAAGGCATGGGATGTTGTTCTCTGGGGTTGGGGGATTTCTCACTGCCCTCTCGAATATGCCCTCGTCTACAGCGCTCAGGGCATTGTAAACCAGGGCATTGCTACACGGGGGTGCAGAAATGCCCGTGGCCCCGTTAGATATTCCCCTGCCTCCCGCGCCCTGACCCTTCAGTAAACATTGCTTCGGGACGCCCCGTTTATTCTCGACGCGCCCAAATGGACGACGCCGACACCACGGCAAACCCACGGAAAGCCCTGCGCCGCGCCCAGAGCAGACGCAGCCGGCGCCGCGGCAAACCCCACGGCAAGCCCTGCGCCCCAGGCGGAGTTTGCCCTGGTGGCCGAGGCGCCCTCCCCAAGACGTAAGGCTGCGCGATGGAACAAGCGGCGCGGCGACATGTGACATGCAACATACGGGGTGACATCTATGGAAACCTATCGCGCAATTTACGCAATGTGAGTCAGATCGTGTACGGTCTCATCGTGTGGGGCCCTATTGGCATGACGCTCTATCGTGTGGGACCCTGCCGGGTCGGACCCTGCCGTGTCGGAGCCTGTCGTGTGGGACCCTGTCGTGTGGTCCTCTATCGTGTACGTAGTGCCATATTGCGTAGGAGCCTGTGTGGGTCCATACCGCGTGGCCTCGCTGAAACAAAAGCGCAACGCCGCGCACCGCCAGCAATCCTGGAAGCCAGGGTAAATCCAACCCTCCAGGCTGGGATCCTAGCCGGCCAGCGGGGCGGTCATAAGATACACGTCGTAACAATACACGTCAATACCATACACGGCAATCCGCCGACCCTGTCGGCGTGTGAAGGGGCTGTTCCGTTTGACTCGACTTCGTTGACGTCGTCGTCGTCGTCGCCGTCGTCGTCGCCGCTCCCTCTCTTTCCCCGGGCCCGTCGCCGCCCTCCCCTTTCCATGGGCCCTCTTCCCAAAGCGCGCCAGCCGAAACGAAACCGAGAAACGCCGTACTTGCGTCGAGGGGAAGCCGCGCAGGCCTCGTCGAGCAACGACGATCTGAACGACGACAACTCGAACGACGACGAGGAGGAGGAGGAAGACGACGACGACGACGAGGACAATTCGAACGACGACGAGGAGGAGGAGGAGGAAGACGATTTGAACGACGACACTTCGAACGACGACGAGGAGGAGGACGACGACGACGACAAAGGGAAACGAAGGGGCCCCCGGCAGGCCCGCGGGGCCCCCAGACAAGTCCCCCAAGAGACGAGCCGAGACTGCCCCCCGACCCGGGTCAGTCCAGGCCCGGGTCCGTCGGGCCTTGGCAGGGTCCCGCAGAAGCCTGCACCCGAGGAGGAGGAGGAGGGAGGAGGAGGAGGAGGAGGAGGCGGAGGAGGAGGAGGAGGAGGAGGAGGAGGAGGAGGAGGAGGGAGGAGGAGGAGGAGGAGGAGGAGGAGGAGGAGGAGGAGGAGGAGGAGGGGGAGGAGGAGGGAGGAGGAGGGGGCGGAGGGAGGAGGGAGGAGGGAGGAGGAGGAGGGAGGAGGAGGAGGGGGAGGAGGGAGGAGGAGGGAGGAGGAGGAGGAGGAGGAGGAGGAGGAGGAGGAGGAGGAGGAGGAGGACCCTGGCCCTGCAGGATCTCACGGGCAAGCCCGGGTCAGTGCGCCCCCGGCCCTGCAGGATCCCCGAATCGCCGAGCCTTTACGGCCTCCAGGCGGCCCAGGAGGGCTGGAAGACGTCCCAAGAGGCCTCGAAGAGGGGCCCAAGACGGGGAGCCCGAACCAAACATCCGAGCCTTCCGCCCCAAGAAGCTGTCTGGAGGCCCCAAGAGGCCCCCAAGAGGCCCCAGGAGACCCCGAAGAAGCCCCTCACTGACAGATCGCTGTCTTCAGGATCGGCGGCACCGGCCGTAAGGCCTTCGCAATCGCCGAACGATCGGTCCACGACGTCTTTGCGGCCTCCAGGCGGCCCCAAAGGCCTCGAAGAGCACTCCCAAGAGAGCCCCAAGAGGCAAGATTCGCCGCTTTCCCTGAAATTTTGGAAGGTTTGGGCATTCTCGCCTGGTCAACTTCCCGAAGCTCCAACACGATTCAAACGGCTCCAACGATCGCCCCAGGAGGCCGCCAAGAGGGTCCCGAACTGAGCCAAGAAGGGCCCGAAGACGGCCCAAGACGCCTGCAAGACGGCCCAAGCGGCCCCCAAGAGGGCTCCAAGATGGTACCCAGACAGGGGAACCAAACGGACATTTCGAGCCCTCGGCCCCGAGAGGCTCCCAGGAGGCCCCAAGAGGTCCCCAAGAGGCCCCCAAGAGGCTCCAGGAGGCCCAAGAAAGCCCCGAGAGGCTCCAGAGAGGCTCCCAAGATGCCTCCAAGACGCTCCCAAAGGGCCCACAAAACTGCCCCCCAGAGGCATCCGAGAGCGCTCCGACGAGACTCCAAACAGAATCCCTGAGGACTCTGACCCACGTCAGCGTCGTCGTCGTCGTCGTCGTCGTCGTCGTCGTCGTCGTCGTCGTCGTCGTCGTCGTCGTCGTCTCCCTTCAGGGTCGGCGGCACCGGCGGTAAGGTCTTCGCAATACACTCCTAGCACGAAATTCACGTCATAACAAAACACTGCGTTAACACAAATTTTCAAACATCCGTGCGGATCTCCTGGGACGGCGCTGGGCCCCCCTCCCTTGGAGCGAATCGCGTCAGGGGCGGCGCTGGAGGCGCCGCCAGGCGATGTCCACCGCCGACCTAAGAATTCCGTGCGGCCCTTCGAACATTCATTCCCAAGCCTCCCGTGTGTTGGGTCTTCGTTTTGCATTCGCAGCGCCGCGTGTCTCCTCCTCCTCCTCCTTCTCCTCCTCCCCGTCCTCCCTCGATTTCCTCATCATCATCGTCTTTCCTCTTCGAATTTCGGCACACCCGTCACACGTTTCGTGGCCCCATAGGGAGCTCCACCCCAGTCCCCAGTGGCTGCGTCCGCATGCATGGTGACTCGGGTCCATTTCGGTACAAGCCTCAAACGCTTCATGGCCCACCCAAGGCCCCGGTTGCTGCGTCCTGACTCGGGTCCATTTCGCCACACCCGTCACACGTTTCGTGGCCCCATAGGGAGCTCCACCCAAGGCCCCAGTGGCTGCGTCCGCATGGTGACTCGGGTCCATTTCGGCACAAGCCTCAAACGCTTCATGGCCCCAAAGGAAGTTCCACCCAAGGCTCTGGTGGTTGCGTTCGCATGGTGGCTCGGGTCAATTTCGCCACACTCCTCACACGTGTCGTGGCACCATTGGGAGCTCCACCCAAGGCCCCAATGGCTGCGTCCGCATGGTGAGTCGGGTCTAATTTCGACACACCCGTCACACGTTTCGTAGCACCATAGGGAGCTCCACCCAAGGCATCAGTGGCCGCGTTTGCATGGTGGCTCGGGTCCGTCTCGCCACACCCCTCGCACGTTTCGTGGCCCCATAGGGAAGATCCGCCCAAGGCCCCAGTGGCTGCGTCCACATCGGCTTCATTTCGGCACACCACTCACACGTTTCGTGGCCCAATATACAAATCGGTTGGGTTGCTCGCCAAGGTAATACTCCTCCCGATATTTGTTCTTCGAGTCCATGAGCAGCACTCTATCGTGTGGAACCCTGTCCCCTTGGGATTGGATGGTGTGGGACCCAGTCGTGCCCGCGGGAAGCCCAGAAGCGGCCCCAGCGGAGGCCAGGAATGACGAAGAAGTGCATCTGAGGGATGGCGCAGGCGGCTGCTGGAGACCTCTCAAATTGGACGTCGCCGATGCATCGCCGACGTCGACGGTGCATCGGCGACGTCTGCGCGGAGAAAATCAGGCTCTACATTGAGCCGCATCGCCGATACATCGCCGATGCGGCGCGATCCTCCGACCTGATCTACTCGGACCCCGTTTGGGAGGCCAGGAGCTGCGCTGGACCCCCCAGAACAGAAAAGAACAACATAAACGCCAAACAACAACACCACCACCAACAACAACAGCAGCAACAGCAACAACAACGCCACCACCACCAACAACAACACCAATAACAACAACACCAGCAGCAACAACAACAGCAGCAACAACAACACCACCACCAACAACAACACTAACAACAACACTAACAACAACACCACCACCAACAACAACATCACCAACAACAACAACAACACTAACACTAACACTAACACTAACACTAACACTAACACTGACACTGACACTGACACTGACACTAGCACTAACAACAACAACAACAACAACAATAATAACAACAACCATAACAACAATAACAACAATACCAACAACAACAACAATAACAACATCAACAACAACAAGCTTTCGGCGCTCCGCGCGGATTTCTTGGATCGGCGCTGGGCGCCCTTCCCTGGCGCGCAGAGCGCGCCAAGGGCGGCGCCGGAGGGGGTCCCGGTGCCGATCCAGGAGATCCGCAGGCAGCTCCGAACGTTTATGCTCATCCAGCTCTGGCCATCGCTCGGACGTCCATTCCCTGTGCTTTTTTGGTTTCGTGCGTGGTTTTTTCGCCAAATGATCAAGGATGCTCCTCGACGGTCCTCGCCGAAAGAAAATACACACGTCCGAGCGATGGCAAGAGCTCTTGCGCCTCCGCAGCGGGGCCAGCCTCCAGGGCGGGACGGGGCGCCCCCCCCCGCGCGCCCTGGGGCGCACGGGGCGCAGCCGACCCGAGAATGTCCCGAGATTCTGCTCTGTCCATCGCTCTGACGTCCATTCCCTGTGCTTTTTTCGGTTTCGTGCGTGGCTTTTTCGCCAAATGATCAAGGATGCTCCCCGACGGTCCTCGCCTAGGAAAAAATGCACACGTCCGAGCGATGCCAAGTGCTGGGGTCGGAACCTGGACACTCACGGAATACAGTCTGCACGACGGTACTGCGCAGAGGGCTTCTCAGAATGGCGGACGGACAACACACGCCCACACCCAGAGGGCAGTCGGAGGGAGAGGGGCCGGCTATGGGTATTGGCGCGGGTTGTCGGACCCCCGGGAAGGCTACTGTTCGAGCGGGGACCCCCATCCGACGACACGCACCCATTGCTCATTCCGTCCCCCCTATGGCTATGGGTGCGCGTTGATCGCTCGTCACCGTAAACCTGGGGCGGGCGGATCTAAGAGATAGTGTGCGGAATAAAAACTTCCAGGGCGGGTAGGCGCTCAAAGACAAGCCTCTGGACCCCTCCTGGGCTCCATCCTGGCCCGTGCTTGCTCCGAGTCCGCGTCCAGCCGTGCCGGCGAGGGGGGGCCCCCGGAGCCGCAGGGGCCCGGGATCCGAGGAGAAGGGATGCGGCAGCAGCAGGAGGAGCTGCAGCAAAGCATAGGAAAAAAAACAGAAGGAGAAAGACGAGGAGGAGTGAGCAAAGAGGAGGAGAAAGGGACAGAAGAAGGAGAGGACGAGGAGGATGAGCAAAAGGGAGGGAGAGAGCGAGCGAGGGAGGAGGAGGAGCACGAGGAGGATAGAGAGGAGGAGGAGGAGGAGGAGGAGGAGGGGAAGAGGGAGAGAAGGAGAACGAGGAGGAGGGATGAGGATGTTGATGATTATGATGATGATGGTGATGATGATGCTGATGGTGATGCTGCTGCTGAGGACGATGATGACGATGAGGATGCTGATGATGATGCTGATGACGATTATGATGATAGTGATGATGATGCTGATGATGATGATGTTTAGATGATGATGCCACTGCTGCTGCTGGTGCTGGTGATGATAATGATGGTGATGATGATGATGATGCTTAGGAGGAGGAGGGAGGAGGAGGAGGAGGAGGACCTGTGTAAAAGGCAAGACACAACAACGATGTTGCAGTACACCCTCCCTCCAAGTTCCCTCTTCAGATGTCCCTCCAGACATGTATCTTCACTGCGGGGAGCGCTCGTTTGGACGACAACCGTCTGAAGATCTGCAACCATGCCAAAGCACCATTCCTGACACTTCGGGAAAGAACGCCATGCCTGGGACTTCAACACCGCAAAACAACGTGACTGTCGCGTCCCGACAACCCTGAAATCGTGCCAAAACGCATCTCTGGGACGTCAGCGATAATAATCTTTGACACTTGTTTAAACTGTCAACAAGAATCTACGCGGCCCGAAGGCGAGAACCACATCTTGAAGAGTAACCGATCTCCGTCCGCGAAGCTCCTGCGAACTTCTAAGACGAATGTGCGCGGCGCTTAGGCGAGAACCGCATTTTCAAAAGGAGCCGCCTTCCATTCATGAAGCTCTTACACACTTTTTGAACGCGTCTGCGCGGCGCTACGGCGACAAACGCATTTTGAAACTTACTTGTCCTCCATCCGTGAAGCTCTTGCAAACTTTAACAACCGAATTTGCGCGGCGCTGAAGCGAGAACGACATTTTGAAAACAGCCTTCCCTCTATCAGTGAAGCTCTGGCAAACGAATGTTCGCGGCACCGCCTTCCATCCGTGAAACTCTGGCGAACTTTTAAAACGAATGTGCGCGGCGTTAAATTGAGAGTCACATTTTGAAAACGGCCCGCCCTCCATCCGTGAAGCTCTTGCCAGTTCTCATTTCAGGGTCATCCGTAGTTAGGAACCCTCAGGCGAAACGCCCGCCCTACCGACCCGTCTCGGGGTGCGACAGGGATAGAAACCTCCTAGGTGGGGTCCGAGCAGATGGGGTCGGAGAATCGTGCCGCATCGACACTGCCTCGGCGATGCATCGGCGATACATCGGCGATGCATCGCCGACGTCGGCGACGCATCGGCGACGCTGGCGTGGAGGAAATCAGGCTCCGCACCGAGCCGCATCCAGCCGCATCGTCGATGCATCGGCGATGCGGCGCGATCTTCCGACTCCGACCCCATCTGGGAGGCCTCGCAGGAAAGAGTTCTCTAAAAGGACCAGGGATGGAAGAACAAGAACAGCGGCCGCCCCGCCGAGCGGCGCCCGCCGGAGCGAAGGGCCTCCCCGCCACGGGGGCGCTCCGGCGGGCCGCCCGACCGGCCGCGCCGCTCGCCGTGTGGCTCGCGGTGGGCCGGCGGGGTGCCGCCGGCCGCCCCGCCGCCTGGGCGGGCGGGCCCTCGCCCTGCGCGCGGCGCCGCGGCGGCCCCT
The DNA here is from genome assembly GCA_963575745.1 of Prorocentrum cordatum. Lineage (NCBI taxonomy): Eukaryota > Dinophyceae > Prorocentrales > Prorocentraceae > Prorocentrum > Prorocentrum cordatum. The sequence goes on from CAUYUJ010004448.1 coordinate 58,643, forward strand.
CAGAAGCGGGCCGCGCTCGCGAGGGGCGGCGGCGGCGTCCCGAGCCCCGCCCGCACCACCTCACCGCAGGCCGCTGCGGGCGGCGGACGGAGGCCACTGCGGGCGGCGGCGACGGCGGCGACGGCGACCGCGCAGGGCGGCGGGCGGCGGCGGCGGCGGCGAGCCGAGCCCTCGTCACCTCCCTGGTGGAGGCGCCGCGGGCGGGCGGCGGGCGGCGGCGGCGGGGACGGCGGCGCGGACGGCCGCACAAGGAGAACGGTGGCCTGTACGCCCTTGGCCAGGCCCGCCCTCGGCTAGGGAGCGGTGCCCACGCACACCGATCCCGGGCCCAGTCGGACGACTCCAGCTGGAACATCCGAAAAGCCGTAGAATACGCAAACAGCTTCAAACTGTAAGAGCGGCAGAGACACGCACGCAAAAATACTGACTGTTTTGTGGTCGGCAATTCCTGCCAGAACAGAATCTGGTGCCAAACCAAGAACGTCGCTGAGCACCACATCTAGCACAACCGAGACTATGGTCAAGAGCTATCATCTAAGAATTCTGGGCCAACTTCCGGGACGTTTCTTAAACACGCCCGGGTCAATTTCTGTTGTTGACGAAGGAGGGGCGAATGTGCTTTAGAAACTGGGCCGGTCTTCTCGCGAGTTGGCCAAGAAACGCCGGCCCAGCATTTCGGGAGGAGATTTCTTGATCAAATGCTCGACTGTGCATGGTTGCCTCAGGTAGGCTTTTCCGTGCGCTCAGTGAACCCGTTCAGGTGTGCAACTAGCGCCCCGCGGCCACGGGTGACCACCGACGGCGGACGACGGCAAGCGCGGCAGCGGGCGAGGATCAAGAGGGACCTCCTCCTCCTCCTCCTTCCCTTCTCCTCCTCCTCCTCCTCCTCCTCCTCCACCTCCTTGTCCTCCCCGCCCGCCCTCATCTCCATCTCACCCTCCTCTTCCTCCTCCTCCTCCTCCTCCTCCTCCCCATCTCCTCCTCCACCTCCTCCTCTGCCTCATCATCCTCGTCCTTCTGACCATTTCCTCGTCGTCTGTTCCTCGTGTTCCTCGTGCTCCTCGTGTTCATCGTGCTCCTCGGGTTCCTCGTCGTCGTCGTCGTCGTCGTCGTCGTCGTCATCTTCCTCCTCCTCCTTCTCCTCCTCCTCCTCCACCTCTCCCTTTCCTGCACTTCCTCCTCCTCCTCCTCCTCCTCCACCTCCTCCTCCTTCCCTCTCCCTCCCTCTCCTCTCTTCCTTCTCGCTCCCATCTCCATCTGCTCTTCTTCTTCCGCCCCCTGCTCCTCCATTTACACCTCATCTCTTCCTCTCCTTTCTCATCCTCCTCTCCTGCCCTCCTTCTCCCAATCCTCCTCATCCTCCTCTCCATCTCCTCCGTGCGCTCATATTCGTCCTCCTGTTCTCCTTTCGCCTCCACGCCCTTTCCCTCCTCCTCTACCTCCTCCTTCTCTTCCGCCTCCTTTGCATTTGAACGCATATGTGGTGCCAGGGGGCTGGACACATAGATAACTTAATCCGTAGGTTGAACATCTGGAAGGACATGTGGCCTCACGTGCCACATGTCCTTCGGGATGTTCCACGTGTGCTGGAAAGGCATGTGGCCACACGTGTATCCAGCTCTCGTCCAGGCTGGCCACGTCGTGTGCATCCAGCTTCCTGGAAGACCCGCGCAAGTATTCACCTTGCAGCCGTACTGGCATGCAGCACCAGCGCATTCGACTTCGTTGGCACACTGGTTGTCGCATTCGTTTGATTAAAGTAGGCGTCGTTGCACCAGGCCTTGCCCAACTCCAAATACAACATCAATCATGAAGTACGTTCCCCAGGCTGTCATAGCATGTTCACGCTGTTTGTCTTGAGAGATGTTGGACATCAGCTCTACCTGACCTGGGTCTGTCAGACGTGTTGACCTGGTCGTAGCTTAAAGACGTGGGCTTCATCTAACATACCTTAGACCGTAGTCTCGAACTTTGTAGTCAACCTTCTCCTGGCTGAATCGCGTAAGTCTGAGCTAAGCCAAGCTTCGTTTGCATTAGCTTCAGCCTCATCGACAGAAGTGCATGTGCGTGCGTGTGCATGATGACAAATTTGGTGTTCGTTTTGTTTGCACTAGTTGCTTGTATTGATGCTTTGTGGCTTAGCATTTTCCAATTTGAGCTGCCCCAACTATTCTCAGCATGACGATGGCTTGACGATGCACGGTCCTTGTCTGTTGAGCGTCGCTGAGCTTCGGTGACAAGGCGATTCCTGGGCATTGGGATACACGGCCATGCTCCTACACTCCTTGCAGTTCAACGGATGCTGGGCAAGAGAAGCTTCGTAGGCGGAATCTCTCTGCTTCCCCAATTGACCGCAGGCAACGCGATCCAGGCTTCGAGGCGGCCAAGGGGTCTGAACTGGCTGGGGCCCCAGGACATCGGTCAGGAGGGGGGGATGAAGCCACATCCGCTCAAAATCCTCCTCAAACCCCTCCGGGGTCCCTCTGGTACGAATCAGGGCTGAACCTAAACGGTGTGTTGCGTTTTCGTTTTGTTTTCGTTTTCCCTCGTTTTGTCTTCAATCCACCTCTACCGCAACACGACGCCGAAGCGAAAACGGGCCACGAGATCGCCAAACCACCGCTCAAGTCCAGCCCTGGTACAGATTGCTCCACCCGGATCCGTTTTTCTCACGGCCCGGGGGCACGAGGAGGCCATCCCCGGAGGCAGGAAGAGGCAACACAAAGACCTTCCCGAACCCCGGCAGCCCCGCGCCCGCCCGCCCTTCCTGCTGGCCGGAACCGGCGCTGGGCCATCTCGGACTCCGAACAACAGAACAGAACAGACGCCGTACGCCCAAAGGCGCGTCGGCAGGCGCTACATGAGGAGTGAATTCAGACATGTCAGAAAAAGGAAGGACGCACGCAGTGAGGGAGGGGCGCGCGACGAGCGGGCACGGGGGGGCGAGGCGGAGCGCCGAGACGGCCCCAAATCCAGGGGCACCCGTGAATTCGAAAAGCGTACTCCGGATTCCATAATAAAGGGAGGGGGGTCTCATTTCCGGGGGGGTCTCTTCCAGGCTATCTTGGAGGGCCTGGGGGGTCTGGGGACGATGTTTTGGAGGGTTCTCCCACGGGGGAGGTCTGTAATGGCTTGTCTTGGAGGGTCCAGACCCTCTCCCTTTTATTACAAAATCTGGAGTATTGGCGGCTGGCGCAGCTTCTGGCAAAGATCTCGCGAGCGCGGCGAGTCGCGCCGCGCGGGCCCGCGGTGGGGCCGTCCCCTCCCCTCCCCCCCCCCCGCGCGCCTGCTTCAGCAGCGATTCTATCTCGTCCAGGCGTGCCTGCCAGACGCGGGAGGCGCAGGAGTGGAGGAGAGAGACCAGGGGGGCCTGGAGGAGGCTCCTAGGGATGGAGGAGGATGATGCTCTTTGAGCCGTTTATATATAAATATGTGTATGTGTATATATATATATATATATATATGTATTTATAAATTAAACAAAAGAAGAGGGAGGGGAGCGGACTCCCTCTGAGAGGTAAACATCTAGCTGGCGCAGTGCTTGCAGGACTGCAGGCGGGCTTGTGGCTTGGGGCGCGGGTCGCTCGCCCTGCTTGCCCTTTTGGACGACAGCCGTGACACCTCCAAGGGGGGAGCGGAGAGGGGTGGAGGAGAGGGGCTGGGATGGAGGGGCCAGGGGGGGGGGGGGGGCAGGACAGACTTTCTGCGTGAAACACTGATCCGAAGCTTGGGCCCCGGGACCCCGTCCGTCGGGATGTCCACGGGACTCTCGGGGCTCCTCTGGGTGCCTCAGGGACCCTCGAGATTCTTCAGGGCTCACTCGGATTGCGCAGGATTCCCACGCTTTCCACAGGGGTTCGTGAGGGTTCGAGGGCCTTCACAACTCCATAGACGGCCGCATGATGCCGTGAGGATGCTTTTAAATGCCGCAAGACTCCCCAGAACCGTATCTAGAGGAAGACAAAACAAAGCATGTTAGCCAGCGTTGACCCCAGACAGTGTTGTTTTGCAATATTTGCTGTGCAACAGTCGTTGTGCAATCCATGCGGTGCAATGGAAAGCACTGCAGAGTCCTACAAGCCAATGCAAGGCGCTGCACGGCAACGCAAGGCAGCGCACATCACCGCAAAGCAGGGCAACACGACACACAGCACGCCGCAAAACGCAGGGCAAAACGCCAAGGCAGCGCGAAGCAGTGCAGCTCAGTGCAGGGCAGTGAAACGAAGCCCGTGCAGCGCGATGCGCAAGCCGAGGCAGCGCACTGCAACGCCAGGCGATGCCACGCCCTGCCGTGCGCCTGCAAACCCCCTGCGCGGCGCCTGCCGCGCCCTGCGAGCGAGCGCGCTCGCAGCGGCCACCGCGCGGCGGCCACGGGCGGCCGCGCGCCGACGGCGCCGGCGACCGGCACCCCGGGGGAGCCCACCGGCGACGCGCGGCGACGGGCGGCCGCGCGCTGGCCGGGGAGGACGCTCGCCCGTTCGCGCCCAGGCCGTGGGGATGCCTCGAACAATTTGCACGTCTCTCCCCCCCCCCCCCCAAGACTCCTCTCTTCTGAGGAGGGGCAGCGACAGGGGGGGGGGGACGGACATAGGGGGGGATGCAGCGACCTGGAGTCGGCGATACATCGCCGATGGATTCGCCCGTTCGCGCCCAGGCTGTGGGGTTATGTTGCTCCCGTCGTACTTCAGGACCACATCCCAGAAATAGTGTCGAGCACCCGGAAAAAAGTGTCGAAAGGGTGTCGAAAGAGTGTCGAAACAGTGTCGAAAGGGTGTCGAAAGACTGTGGGGTTATGTTGCTCCCATCGTGCTTCAGGACCACATCCCAGAAATCATTTCGAGCGCCCGGAAAAAAGTGTCGAAAGAGTGTCGAGAGAAGGTCGAGACAGTGTCGAACGAGGGTCTCCCAGGGCGCGACACGTGAAAACCATCGAGTTTCGGTTCTTTTTCCTGGCGCTCGGACTTCTTTCTGGTGGTCCAGGCTACAGTAGGTCGGAACATCATGACTGTGGGGATGTCTCAAACATTTTGCATGATTCTGCCCCCCCCCCAGGCTCCTCTATTTTGAGTCGGGAGCGGCCAAGAGGGGGGTGTCCAAGAGGGGGGGGTGCAAATCATGACCGGCGGCATGTGCGCGGCCCAGCGGGGGGGCCAGGGACATAATGAAAGAAGAACAGGCGCCATGAAATCTGGGGGAAAATCATGGCCCGCGCCATGAAATACACCCCCCCCTAGTCATCACCCCCCTCTTTTCCGCTCCTCTCTTTCGAGGGAGGGCACCACGATCACCGCGACGCAGCCGGTGCGGCATTTCAGCCCTCCAGGGCGGAGCCGCCAGGGAGGGGGCGCCCGTTCGCGGCCAGGTTGTGGGGACGTCTCAAGCCGTTTGCCTGTCGTTGCCCCGGGGCCCCTTTTCTTCTGAAGGCCTGATGTCGGGGGCGGAAAAGAGGGGGGTGATGACTAGGGGGGGGTGGATATCATGGCGGGGGGCATGATATTTCCCCAGATTTCATGGCGCCTCTTCTTCTTTCATTACGTCCCTGGCCCCCCCGCTGGGCCGCGCACATGCCGCCGGTCATGATTTGCACACCCCCCTCTTGGACACCCCCCTCTTGGCCGCTCCCGATGATGATCACCGCGCTGTAACAGGCATGGCAGAAGAGGTGTTCTGCTTGCCAGTTCGCGCCCAGCTCGGAGGATCTCTCGGGCGAACTGCTGGTGTAGGCACTTCCGAGCCCTCTCCCTTCGGAGTCCCAACGTCACGCTGATGTAGCAGGCAAAACATTTGGGCACTCCAGCAAAGTGGCCAGATCTAATGAATGGGCCCCAGGACACGCAAATACATACACACAAATAAACAGGTTCCCAATCTTTTTCCATATTTTCTGGGTTTTTTGTCTTCCCCCCACTTCCCATATTTTCCCATATTTTCTGGGGGATCGACGATTCATTGTGTCTGTGTGTTTTTTCCCTCCTGATCTAAGCGCGCAAGCAGCCGCTACCGCATCGCGCTCAGTGATCGGTGGGACCCCGACGAGCCCGCACCAAAAGGTCACTCCGGCGAAGGGTCACTCTTACGTGTAGTCGACGTATGGGGATCCCCGCGTCGAATCAATTTTCAATGAAGGCGTTTGTTTCTTGACTTCGGCATCGGGGAGGGGGCACTTTCGGGCCCCTTCGCAATCGCTCGGACGTCCATTCCCCGTGCATCTTTCGACTTCGTGCGTTTATTTTTCGCCAAGGTGATCCAAGATGATCCTCGATGGTCCTCGCTGGGGAGACATGCACACGTCCGAGCGATGCCCAGGCCCTGGGGCCATCCAAAAGCGGATACGGATTTTTTTCGGGTCGGCGCTGGACCTCCCTCAATGGAGCGCGAAGCGCGCCGGGGTCGGCGCCAGAGGCGCCCCCATGGGGTCCAGCGCCGACCATCTGCCAATACCTCTGAAAGTTTATGTGTGCAGCCGTCGTGCTACCATAAGTGTTCGGAACGACGGGCCCCGGCCAAGAAGGTGTCCGACCTCGAACGCCAGCGTCAGTGTCGCCACCGTGCCAAGGCGACGTGGAAACTGCCGAGAGCCAAGGACACTCGAAGTCGATCTCCCGACGCATCCCTGTCCAATTGGTCGAGGTTCAGTCGTCGTGCTGCCACTAGGAACGTCGAGGAGGAACAGAGGGCATTTCTGGCCACGGCGAGACTCGGCCAAGAACCTGCTCCTCGACCTGGAGCTAAGGAGCGGCCCCCAGAAGCCAGAGCCACTCCTGAGCCCAAAGCGCTCATTTCGGCGTCTCGACTGTGCCAGGAAGCTGGAAGCACGCGCGGCTGGACTCACGCGTGGAACCTCTGGAGGCCACCTGCTGGGCGCACGTGTGGAGGACCACCGCGCCTGGCCGCACGAGGGCCGCGCGCCGGAAGGAGCTGTGGCCACGTGTGCATCCAGCTCTCGCCCAGGCCAACCGCGTCATGTAGCGGGTTACGGAAATCCTGAGCCCAAAACTGTTGTCATCTCTCGGGGGTGCATCGTTTGCTTCCGCCGGCGGAGCCGCCCTCGTGCTACGCCCGCCGCCCTCCGCTTCCGCCGCCCCCCGCCGAGGAAGAGAGGGCCGCCCCTTCGACCCTCGAAGGCGAGGCCCCTGCTGGAAGGCCTCGTGCGCATCCGGCGTCCTGGTGCGCCCAGCCGAGGCCAGCCGCTTCACCCCGAGTCGGCGCCGCCGCGCCGAGGCGGCGCGGAGCCTGCCGTGCTTTCCGCGCCCCCTGGCGGGTGAGGCTCGGAGAGGCCCCGAGCAGAGGCCGGCGGCCCTCTCGGAGGAGGGGCCCTCGGCCCACGCCTCGCGGCGTGCCCGCTTGCCGAGGCCCTGTGGCCTTCCCAGCAGCTGGCGTGATGGGAGGCGCCCATCGCCGGGCGGGGCCCCTCGGCGAGGCGGCATGCAGTGCCGCTTCCCTTCGGGGCATCGTGCTGCCGCGAAGGGCACCGAAGGAAGGAACGGGGGTGCCTCTCTGGCCACGGCGAGCCTCGGCCACGAGTGGGCTCCACGGCCGACATCTGAGGAACGGCCTGGAAATAAGAGCCTCTCCTGAGGCCCAGATGGTCCTCCTTGTCTCAGACCCTTGGCTGTAAGACGATCACCACCTTCCCACCCTCCCCAGACCTCGATTATGTCTGGCAGCGGTCGTTACCCTGGGAAAGGGGGCTTGGAGCCCTCCGGGCGAGCTTGGGCGGGGTGAAGCACGTCGGGGCGGGTGTGCGCTGCAATCGCCGTAGCATGCGCGATCACAATTGTGTGTGTGCTTGTGTGTGTGTGTGTGTGGTCCAGCCCTGGCCACTAGGCTCATGGAAAAGGCGATCCTTTGCAAGTACGTCGGCCACGGCACCGCCTGATTCCGAGGCTTTGCCTCCTCCCGGCCTCGTTCTGAGGCTGCGCCCCCCTTTTCCTCCTCCATCTCTGGTTAATTCAAGCTTCGCGCGGCTCGCTTAGCTTCGACTGGAAGAGGTGCGCTCTCGACCCGCGAATCAAAATTATCCCAGTGCGACCCTACCTAGGAGTTGGAGCCTCTAGGAAGGCAACATTAGTAGGAGCGGTAAACGCCGTGCTGCGCTATGCTATGCTCTGCTCTGCTCTGCTCTGCTATGCTTCGCAATGCTATGCTGGGCTGGGCTAGGCTAGGCTAGGCTAGGCTATGCTGCGCTATGCAATGCTGCGCTATGCTATGCTATGCTTTTGCTTTGCCTTCGCTTTTGCCTTCACTTTTGCCTTTGTTTTTGCTTTTGCTTGGCACCCAGGGAGCGCAACTGGGGGAACCGCGCGTTTGCTTTTACCTTTGCTGTTGCTTTTGCTTGGCTCCCAGGGGACTGGGGGAACCGCCCGGGGCGATTTCCACTGTCCGGCCCCCTTAAGCAAAGAAAGTAAGAACCCTTCTAGGCAGAGCCTAGGTAGGGGAAAAAGAAGTGTGTGGTCCAGCCCCCCCGCCCCACCGGACGTGCGATGGTTACCGTTACTCCGATTGGGGGGGTGTTGGCTGGTAACAGCCGTTGCGTGCCGTTCCTGCCTCTCCTCCTCCTCCCCCTCCTCCTCCTCCTCCTCCTCCTCCGCTGGGACCAATCGGGCTGGACTTCCCGGTTTAATCCGGCGGGGACGCGGGATCCCAAAATCATCTGGAATTTAGCGGACGAACTTTCGCTCAGTCTCGGCTGCAGAGGCAAACTTGGAGAGGCTTGCCCCTGAGAGCTTGTGATACGATTCTCCGCCTCCAGCGGGCGTGTCATCCTCCTCCTCCTCCTCCTCCTTTCCCCCCCAGGAAGGAGCTATGTGACGAAGACGTTTTAAAAGGCAGCCCTAGAGATGGAACCCACCTCCTGCTCCAACGCCAACTGGATTCTGTTCGCCAAGGGGCTCTTCCCTCATCCAAGAGATGTGGTTCCTCGGCCTGATCAAAACTCTACCCCTGAAGCGGGAAGGTGAACCCCCTCCTGGTGATGAACAACTAACTCTTCTCGGGCCTCCGTATGTGGGCCCCCCTTTGGGACAGGTTCCCCCAGACCTCTCAAGCCGCTGAGTTCGGGGCCTTGTTCTATGACTGTTTGTGCCTCACCGATCCCTCTCTTAGTTTCAACGATTGTCTCCATGCCTGCAAGGCCTTTAAGCTCGACCGTGCTGAGATGCTGTCGTACGCAAGCCTCATGATTAATTCCATTGGGTCCCGTTTTCTGATGTGGTTCATATTCAGGCCCACGTGGCCAAGTCGGAGGACCTCTCGGCCCAGGACCGCTTCCTGAAAGAAGGTAATGAGGAGGCTGATCGATCAGCCAAGCTCGGATCGGCCATGCATCCGAAGTTTTCTGCCAACGAGGAGGAACTTCCCGCCTGGCAGCTCAAAACTTCACGCAACGCTTCTCGCCTCGCTGCTCGTCGTGGCCGCGGCTGGACCTCGACGGCGTTCCCTACGAGGCCCCCCCGAGGGCGCCCAGGGACCCCGCCTCCACCCCCTCAGGGCAGCACGGGTGGAGGCGGTGCCGGACTGCCAGGCGCTCCGACAGGTGTCTCAGGTTTCGAAGGCAAGCCGTGCGCCCTTCGCACGGGGCTTGCGCGGGGAGCCTGCCCACAGCTGCACTGTCTGCTGCTGCACGCGGTCGCTCCTGCCTCGCTTTGGAGATGGCCAAAGATGAGGTATTGTTTATGTGCGCGAGGCGCACGGCTTTTTTCCACTCTTGGGCAGTTTCGAAAGCTCCGAGGTGAGTGCACACGTCCTCACGGCAAGGCCTAGGAGGCATTGTTCCAGAGTGAAGCGAGGCTGGCGCCCGAAGGAATACATTCGGGTGGATACACCTGGCAGCGCGCTCGTCAAACAGCTCCTCCTCCCCTTTCTCCTCCTCACCTCCTCACCCTCCTCACGCTCCTCACCATCCTCCTCATCCACATCCTCATCATCCTGACTATCCTGCTCCTCCTCCTCTCCTCGTCATCATCATCCTCGTCGTCATCCTCCTCCTCCTCCTCCTCCTCATCCTCCTCATCATCATCGTCATCGTCATCGTCAGCGTCATCATCATCGCCATTATTATTATCATCATCACCACTATCATCATAATCGTAGTCGTCATCATCATCATCATCATCACCATCATCATCATCATCACCACCACCACCACCACCACCATCACCACCACCACCACCACCACCACCACCACCACCACCACCACCACCACCCACACCACCACCACCACCACCACCACCACCACCACCACCACCACCACCACCACCACCACCACCACACCACCACCACACCACCACCACCACCACCACACCACACCACCCACCACCACCACCACCACCACCACCACCACCACCACCACCACCACCACCACACCACCACCACCACCCACCACCACCACCACCACCACCACCACCACCACCACCACCACACACCACCACCACCACCATCATCATCATCATCATCATCATCATCATCATCATCATCATCATCATCATCATCATCATCTCATCATCATCCTCATCCTCATCCCTCATCCTCATCCTCATCCTCATCCTCATCCTCATCCTCATCCTCATCCTCATCCTCATCATCATCATCATCATCATCATCATCAATCATCATCATCATCAATCAGCCGTCCGCAACCAGCAATCATCATTCATCGTCATCGTCATCATCATCATCATCATCATCATCATCATCATCATCATCATCATCAATCATCAATCAACAATAATCATCATCATCGTCATCATCATCACTATCATCAGCAGCATCAGCAGCATCATCATCATCATCATCATCGTCATCATCATCATCATCATCATCATCATCATCATCATCATCATCATAATCATCATCATCATCATCATCATCATCATCATCATCATCATCATCATCATCATCATCATCGTCATCGTCATTATCATGATCATCATCATCAACAACAACATGAGCATCAACATGCCACCATCATTCTCCCCCCCCCCCCCTGGCCTTCAGCGCCGTCAGCCTCGCCTCCCGGCGATGCCCCTGAGGAGTGCCTCGGCGCTTCCCCCCCCTCCTCCTTCTCCTCATCCTCCTCCTCCTCCTCCTCCTTCTCCTCCTCCTCCTCCCCTCCTCCTCCGCCTCCCCTCCTCCTCCTCCTCCGCCTCCTCCGCCTCCGCCTCCTCCTCCTCCTCCTTCTCCTCCGCCTCCTCCTCCTCGGCCTCCTCCTCCGCCTCCTCCTCCTCCTCCCCGAAGTCCAAGCACTGCTTGGACTTCGGGTCTCTTATTTCGGTCACTGGGGAACTGGATGGGTCCGGCTTGGTTTTGCCACGTTGCCGCCCGTTGCCGCCGCCAGCTTGCACCACATAGCTTACACAGCCACAATGCAATAGCCTATTGTTCGGGGCCCACGCTGACCAATATGTTCCCTACCTAGGCTCTGCCTAGAAGGGTTCTTACTGTCTTAGCTTAAAGGGGCCGGGCAATGGAACACGCCCCGGGCGGTTCCCCCGGCATCCGCCCTCGGTTCCCCCAGTTGCGTCCCCTTAGCTTAGCGTTGCTTATCTCATCTTAGCTTAGCTTATTTCATCTTAGCTTAGCTTAGCTTCATCTTAGCTCAGGTTTATCTTAGCTTAGCTTACCTTCATCTTAGCTTCGCCGAGCTTTAACATAGCAGAGCACAGAATAGCAGAGCGTAGCATAGCATAGCGCAGCACAGCGTATCATAACATAGCCCAGCATAGTATAGCATAGCAGCATAGCGCAGCATAGCATAGCACAGCACAGCATAGCGCAGCACAGCACAGCATAGCACAGCGCAGCATAGCATAGCATAGCAGAGCATAACATAGCACAGCAGCAAAGCAAAGGCAAAGCAACAGCAGCGACAGCAACGCAAAGCACAAGCAACGCAAAGCAAAGCAACAGCAAAGGAAAGGCAAACCAAAAGCAATGTGCGACCCTACCTAGAAAGGCAACATAACAGCAACAGCAAAAGGAATGTGCGCTTAGCTTACCTTAGCATAGCGCAGCGCTGCATTAGCATAGCACAGCATATCATCACATAGCCAATCATAGCATAGCATAGCATAGCATAACATAGCGCAGCATAGCACAGCGCAGCATATCATATCATAGCATAGCATAGCGCAGCATAGCAAATCATAGCATAGCACAGCGCAGCATGACATATCATAGCTTAGCATATCATAGCATGTCATATCATAGCGCAGCATAGCGTAGCATAGCATAGCATAGCATAGCGCAGCATAGCATGGCATATCATAGCATAGCAACTAATGCTGCTTTCCAAGGGGCTCCAACTTCTAGGTAGGGTCGCACTGGGGTAATTCTTGTCTCTGGTCGAACATGATTTTCCAAAGCATCATGTGTTGAGATGGGTCCTTGTTTTGAACCGGCAGCGCCCCGCGCCCTCCTCCTCCTCCTCCTCCTCCTCCTTCCTCTTCTCCCCTCCCTCCTCCCATGCCTGCATCTGCCCCCCGCATGAAAAACATGTCAGCGCACTCCTCGCACGATTCGTGGCCCCCCCATAGGTGCTCCACCGAAGGCCGCAATGGCAGCGCCCGCATGGCATCGTCGCACCCGTTTCGGTACATCCTTCGCACGTTTGGTGGCAGTGGCAACGCCCGCATGGTGACGCCGCGCCCATTCCGGCATACCCCTCACACGATTCGTGGCCCCATAGGGAGCTCCACCGACGGCCTCAATGGCTGCGCCCGCATGGCACCGCCGCGCTCCAAACACGTCTCGTGGCCCCATATGGATCGCCGCATGGCATCGCCGCACCAATTTCGGCACACCCTTCACACGTTGCGTGGCCTTCTAGGGAGGGTCACCAAAGGCCCCAGTGGCAACGCCCGCATGGCAACGCCGCGTCTATTTCGGCACACACTTCACACGTTTCGCGGCTCCGTTGGGAGCTCCGTCGAAGGCCCCAACGGCAGCGCCTGCATGGCACCGCCGCGCCCATGTCGGCACACTCCGCACACGTTTCGTGGCCCCCAAGGGAGATCCACCGAAGGCTCCAGTGGCAACGCCCACATGGTGACGCCGCGCCGATTTCGGTGGACCCCTCACAAGGTTCGTGGCCCCATAGCGATCTCCGCCGAGGGCCCCAGCGGCAGCACCCGCATGGTACCGCCGCGCCCACTTCGGCGCACCCCTCACACATTTCGTGGCCCCGTAAGGGCGCTCCACCTAAGGCCCCGGATGCATCGCCAAGATGGCACCGCCGCGCCAATGTCGGCACATCCCCCACACGTCTCGTGGCATAGGGAGCTCCACCGACGGCACCAGTGGCAGCGCCCACATGGCGCTTCCGCACCAATTTCGGCAGACCCCTCAGCCGCTTCGTGGCCCCATGAGGAGATCCGCCGAAGACGATACTCACAACCTTTGATTGGGTCCTTCGCCAGGATGCTGTTATGTCTGGGCGTCTCTGGACCTCCACCTCGTCCCTTCTCCTTCCTCTGCCCTCCTCACTCCCCCTTCTCCTGTGCCTCCTCCTTCTGCCTCCATCTTCCTCGATCCTCCTGCTTATCCCTTATCAGCCTCCTCTTTACCACTCTTCCCTACTCACCCTTGATCTTCCCTCCAGCCCCTCCTCTTCCTTCCACGCCCTTCTCATCCCTCCACCCCAGACTCTTCCTCCCTCGTTCTAACTAACCCCTGCCCTCTTCCTCCCTCCTCCTCTTCCTCCTCCTCCTGCTGTCTCCCGCTCCTTGCCTGACCTGTGGGGATGTGGGCTCTTGTTGACACATGTTCTGGGGCTGCCCAATGCAAAATCAATGTCGGTGATATTGTTATTTTGTTCCCATCCCTGCCTCTGCCCTCCGCGTGCCCATGTGCACACCCCTCACACGTTTCGTGACCCCATGTGGAGCTCCACCGAAGGCTCCAGTGGCAGCTCCCGCATGGCAGCGACGCGCCCCCAATTGTGGCACACCCCTCTCACGTTTCGTGGCCCCATAGGGAGCTCCACCGAAGGCCCCAATGACAACGCCCGCATGCAAACGCCGCGCCCATGTCGGCACACCCCTCACACGTTTCGTGGCCCCATAGGGAGCTCCACCGAAGGCCCCAGTGGCAGCGCCCGCATGGCAGCGCCGCGCCTGTTTCGGCACACCCCTCACGCGCTTCGTGGCCCCATGAGAGGGAGCTCCATCGAACGCACCATGCCGCGCCCATTTCGGCACACCCCTCCCCTCACAGGTATGGCGTTTGTTCATGCCCGCGTGCTTCGAGTGCTTCGTGTGGCGTTTGGCCACACCTTTGTGCTTCGAGCGTTTCGTGTTTTCCTGCCAACGCGTCCACCTGGACGCAAGGCTTCTGTCTGTCTGCCTGTCCTCCCCTCACACGCTTCGTTGCCTCATAAGAGGCCCCAATGGGCCATAGAGGCTGCCATTGCGGCTGCCATTGGCCATGGCAGCGCCCGCAGGGCACAGTCGCACCCGTTCCGGCACACTCCTCACACGTCTTGTGGCCCCACGTGGAGCTCCACCGAAGGCTCCCGCGGCAGCGCCCGTACGTCAGCGCCGCGCCCATGTCGGCACACCCCTCGCACGTTTCGCGGCTCTCGCCATCGCTCGGACGTCCATTTCCCGTGCATTTTTCGGTGTCGTGCGTGTTTTTTTTTGCTCGATGGTCCAGGACGGTCCTCGATGGTTCTCGCCGAGAAGAAAACGCACACGTCCAAGCGATGCCAAGGGCTCCACAGGAAGCCCCCCAGAAGACGACATCCACAGCTGCGGCGCTCGCACCTGCAAGTGGCTGGGCCCTTCGCCACGGCAGTTTTTTTTGTGTGCTGGCCAGATGTTTCAGCCAGCCAGCCAGACGGCTGGCAAGTTTCTGATCTGGACTCGGCCTTTGGTCCCAAGCCCCTCCAGGTCGTTTATTCATCCGCGCGTTGAAGAGAAGGCGGTGCGAACTCTTCGCTCACCGGACCTTCTTATCGAGGTGCATGTGTGTGTGTGTGTGTGAAGATGGTTCGGGGATGAATGCACGCTTCTCTCGCCTCAGAAGGTACGCATGGAGGCTCGGTTCTTTGGATCACGAATACAAATTGGTGGCACGAACGCATGGCCCCTTGCCAGAGTTGATGCAGACATCGACGGTGCCTGCTGCTGAACTGTTTGCCTTTCTGCTAGCGCTGCTTTATCCGTGTGCCCAGCTTAGGTGTGACGCCGATTCGTCGGTTCCTCGTGGGCGTCTGGAGACGAGAAGATGGTGCTGGCACGTCTACCACCGACACGCCTCATCTATGCAGGGAGTTTGGGAGGCGTGTTGGACGTGGGGGTGGAGCCGATGGAGGCGCACCACGTGAGAGCTCGCACTCCTGCGTCGGCGGTCGCTGATGAAGGGGTCACTGACTGCCAGGGCGGACGGGTCCGCGCAGTGGGGGGCTAAGGTGCTGCCCGCGCCCGCACCCCTCCTGACCGCTGCCTCATCCGAGTCAGAAGCTCTCTGGCCTATGGGCCGCACCCCCTGACCCAGACCGAGCGGAAACCACGCCTCAGATGGATCTTTCGCGGGCTGGGGCGTGTGAGGCTACGACGCTGCAGCGCAGGGAGGAGGAGGAAGAGGGCCAGTGCAACGCCGAAGACGCATCAACGATGCTGCAAGAAACCCTCCCTCACACTTCCTTCTGTGGGCCCCTTTAAGGGTGCAACGTCGCGAATCATCATAACTACTGCGTCCTGGTTCACCTAAGTCGCGCCAGAACACCATTCCTGGGATGTCAACGCATTGAATCAACGTGGCGGTTGCGCCCGGGCCATTCCTGGAAGTTCAACCATGAAGAGCCGTGACACTGCTGCAAACGGTACAGACGAATGTGCGCGGCGATGGGGCGATAGCCACATATTGAAAGCCACCCGCCCTCTAGCCTTTAAGCGGCTGCAGATTTGTAAAAACAAGCGCATGCACCGCTGAAGTGATAACAACATGTAGAACAAAACACCCGCCGTCCATCCTTGAAGCTGCTGCTCACTTGTGCAACGAATGTGCGCGGCGCTAAGGCCATCTGTGAAACCGTTGCAAGTTTTCAAGCTGCACGTGCGTGGCGCTGAAACGATAACCACATTTTGAAAACCACCCGCCCTCCATCCGCGAAACGGTGACAAACATCTCAAGCGAATGTACGCAGCGCTGAAATGAGAACCACTGTTTGAACAACACCCGCCCTCCACCCCTGAAGCTGCTTCGAACTTTTAAAACGAATGTGTGCGGCGCTGAATCGGGAACCGCGTCGAAAATGCCGGCCATCCATCCGTACTTGCGAACTCCAAGCTTAAGGCTCATGGTGAACAAAAAACCTGAATTGAAACGCTCGGCCCGACCTGCCGACACGTCTGGGGGTGCGGTAGGGAAGACATGTTTATCAGGGCCAGGGGCGGAGGAGAACAACTCCCACCAGCCCTATGGGCGTAGGTGGTCTAGCGCATTTCCTCTTCCACCCCTCCCTCTTCCCCTTCGGGGAAGGGTTTACCCCTCCCCTTTTACACCCTCCCCTGGACCTGGAGGGGTGGGGTCGCGGGTCGTTGGAACGCCCAAAATGGCCCAAGATGGCTTTAGGAGGGCCTGGGAGAGCCCAAGATGACTTCCAAGATGGCCCAAGATCGACCAAGATGGCTCAATATAGCCTCCAGGATGCTCCCAAAAGGCCCCAAGACCGCTCCAAGACTGCTCCGAATGGCCACGGAGCCTCCCCAGGAGGCCGCCAAGAGGCCCAACCCCGTCAAACACCCAGGGGACATCAATGAATGTTGCCTTCTCGCGTTTTCGCTTCCGATGGCCTTCCGAGGCCTTGAGACAGCTCCAAGAGGGCCCATGCGGGCCCCAAGAGAAGCCCAATAGAGCCCAAAAGCGGCCCCAAGAGCGCCCACGAGCGCTCCAAGAGCGGCCCAAGATGCGATTGTTGGTGGTCCCGAAGGGGGAGCGTAATTAAAGCTCCCATCTGTTTGATCGATCTACTCCAAGATCGCTCCCAAGGCTCCCAAGAGCGCCCCAAGAGGGCCCCAAGAGGCGCCCACGAGGCCCCAAGAGGCGCCCAAGAGGCCCCCAAGAGGTTCCCAAGAGACCCCTAAGACGCCCAAGCTCCCCGAGGCACCCAAGACGCTCCCAGAGGCCCCCCGGGACCGCCAAGAGGTCCCCAAGCCGCTCCAAGGGGTATCCAACAAACTTCCAAGATACATCCGATGAGACTCTGAGTGGCATGCAAGAAGCCTTCTCGCGTATGTGCTTTCGATGGCCTTCCAAGGCCTCAAGATGGCTGCAAGATGATCTGAAAATCTCAAGAGAGGCCCAAGAGAGCCCCAAGACGGCCCCAAGAGCATCCAAGAGTGTCCCAAGAGCGTTCCAAGAGGGAACCCTCCTGTGTGCTGCCCACTTCCCTGATCGAGGCACCTCCTCCGGGCATCGTCTCTGGATGGGCTGGTAAGATTACTTGTTGTTCGCGAGCATCCAGGAGAAAGGCAGGCGCCGTCAAGAAACGCGGCTAACGAGCAGCGGACTAAATTCCGCACTAGAGCGCACAGGAGCGAGCTACGCTGCGGCTCAAGCGGGGGGCCTGGCGGAGTCACAGGTCGACGTGCAGCACCGAAGCGGCGAAACTCTTGAAATTCACGTACACGAGGACGACGAACGGGCGTGCAAGCGATCAACGGAGGAGTTCCGGACCGCCAAGAGGGGGAGCGTGTCGGCGGAAGCGCCACCACGGTGGGGAGCAGGAAGCGACGCCAGGGCACCACAACGGCGGCGAAGGCGACGAGACAGCGGAAAAGGCCACGTCCAAAACTGAAAGCGGCGGCGCCAAGCCACGGGAGCAAGTCGACCCTGGGGAAGCGGCGTGGGGGAGGACCGAGCGTCCGTCGACCCCGAGCGGGCGGGAGTGGCGACCGCGGGCAAGTCGCAGGCTCGAGAACCCAGGGGCGCCCTGAATGGAGGGGGCATGCAGGCCATCCTCAGGGCGCCCAGACTGGCCG
Organism: Prorocentrum cordatum; assembly: GCA_963575745.1. Lineage (NCBI taxonomy): Eukaryota > Dinophyceae > Prorocentrales > Prorocentraceae > Prorocentrum > Prorocentrum cordatum. The sequence goes on from CAUYUJ010004448.1 coordinate 76,624, forward strand.
CGGAGAGGGGAAAAGTTGCAGCCCGGCGTCCAAGCTGGTGGGGTTACTTTTTTGGTCGGCGGCCGCGCGACAATGGTCTGGCGGCAACAGGCGTGTCCGGGACGGCGGAACGGGCAAAGTCCACGCGAGGCGTGCAATGCACGTGCACTGGGCAAAATGCTCAGCATTCACTGGGACGCACCTGGCGCACAGAGGTGCAAGCTGCGGAGTAAGTCGCCCTTGCGGCGCCAAGCTCCGAGCAACTGCCCAGACAGACAACTATGTACCAGCCTGGGACGCCAGCTGCACGTAGTGGAAACGAAGGCCGACGACGCCGAAGGCTGACCCACTCGGCGCGCGGCCAACGGAACCACCACCGACTGCAGACGCTGGCCGAGAATCCAAAACACAGTGTCGCGCGGGTGTGGGAGGGCTACTGCAGCCCACAGAGTGCGACAGGGCGTGTGGAAGGGGGGGGCGCAGCTAACCGCCGCAAGAAGTACGTAACTGAAGGGCAGCTGCACACCGTCTGTGAGAACACATGCGGGGGGGTGCAGCTAACCGCCGCAAGAGTCACGTAGTGAAACAAGGGGGGGGGGGGGGGGGGCAGCACGGTGCAGTGCGGCATAGGCTGGAGTGTGCCAGCGCTGAGAGCCACAAAGCGACAGGACTGGCAACACTACGCGACACAGCTGAGGCTGCACCTGATGTGTACCAGCGGTACGAAGCTGAAGGGCAGCTGCACACCGACTGAGTGGACACGTGTGGGGGGTGCAGCTAACCGCCGCAAGAGCCACGTAGTGCACAGAGGGGGGGGGTGGCGGCACGGCGCAGTGTGGCGTAGGCTGGAGTTTGCCAGCGAAGAGAGCCACAGAGCGACCGAATCAGAACCCTACGCCACAGCTGAGGCTGCACCTGATGTGTACCAGCCTGGAAAGCCAGCTGCACGTAGTGATAGACGAAGGCCGACGACGCCGAAGGCTGAACCACTAGGCGCGCGGCCCACGTCACCACCAACGACTGCAGACGCTGGCTACGATGCAAGAACACAGTGTCGCACGGCAGAACACGGTGCAGAGCGGCATAGGCTGGAGTGAGCCAGCGCCGAGGGCCACTAGGCGACCAGGCCGAACACACTACATATGCGAAGCGTCAAGCATATTCCTCCTGAATTCTCACTCCCAGTCTCGCAGTGTCACCAAGACGGTGGCCCAATTTTGAGTGCGAGCCGCCTCTTGCATCGATTCGTGCACACCTGCTGTTGCTGCTGCCCAGCCCGAGGCGTTGGGTCGGGCAATCGGCGCTGTCGAGGGTGGTCTGGGGCCCTGCTAAAGTTCCTCTCGCGGTGCGGTCCTGTTAAATATCCCTTGCCATCGCAGGCTTTTCTTCCGTATGTGCTATGTCAGCGGTCGGCCAAATGGCGATCGCTCTTGTGCCAGCTCAAATGCACGGCCTGTGCTGGCAGCACGCGCTACATCGAGCGGGTCCGATGTGCTGTTCTGTTGGGCGTACGCCGCCCGGCATGCGAGAGGCCTCTCAGATGAATGCAAGCTCGTGAGCCCTCGTCTCGGCAGCATGCTTGAATGTTAGCGCTTGTATCGCCTCCATGACCTCCTGCGAGGCTGCCACCCTAAGACTGGCAATGCCCTTGGGCGGCGAGCACTGCTGCGCGCGAGGCAAGACGTGGAGTCGGCTATATTGCCGCCGCTCTCGACCTCTCAACCCGTCGACGTGTGTGTGTGTGTGTGTGTGGTGGCGGCGGGAGTGGGTGGTGGTGGTTCAGGCAAGGGCACTCTCAGCATCTTGTTTCCCATGCCTCTTCGGCCTTCTGGGAGAGCTTGCAGGCCTTCTCTCTACCAACGACTGCGACTCTTGGCAGAGTCTCGTCGCTGGCGCTTCTCGTTCTTAAGGTGGCTTTCGCTCACGCGCTGGATCTTTGTAAGGCTAGTGCCTCCCGCTCCCGCCTCCACCCCCATCCTCCAGCTCCTTCTACCCCGTGCCTCCTCACGCCTGCCTTCTCCACCCCGCCTCCTCCCTCCTGTCTCTCCCTGTGCACCTTGCTCCCTCCTCCCTCTCCGTCTTCTTCCCTCTCTTGCCGTGGGAGACCTCCAATTGCAGTGTGACAAGCCAGCGCGCACATGGCACCAAGGGATGACGGGAAGATGGAGAGGGGATGGTGGAAAGATGGAAGAGCGGTCACCTACCCTACGGTCTCTTGACCGAGGCGATGCCTGCACATGCAATTGCACACCTTCGCCCAGCGCAGTCGTGTCTCACACGCTCCAGCTTAGTGTGCTCTTGCTCCCTTGTCAGCGTGAACAGGCTAAGCACAGCGTACAAGTGTGTATTCGGGTTGAGTCGTTTGCATTTTCTTCCTTCTCCTCCATCATCTCCTGACCTATCTCCTCCCTCTGCTTCCCTCTCCTCCTCTTCCTCCTTCTCCTGCTCGTGTACCAGGCGAGCGACGGGTGGATACGACCATCCAAAACCACAACTGGCACTCAAGACCGACCGCGACGTCCGTGGCCTTCTGAACGTGACAGCAATGGCGGACGCCAGACTGGGGAGAAGGAGGGGCGACGAGGAAGAGGGGGGTAAAAAGGGGGGCAACGGAGGATACGGGAGAGCGGAGATGGGCGGAGGGAGGAGGGGGACTATGCCCGCCTCCTGCGAACGCGCGAGGAGGGAAGAGGAGGCAGTACGGAGGCAGAGAAGGGCACAGGGGGAACGAGCATGTGGGGCAGGAAGTGGCCGCGCCTCTTCGAGGCAAGCAACCTGTGGCAAAGCGGCGCCTGTCTGTCAATAAGCCGTCAAGAATATTCCTCCTGAATTCTCACTCCCAGTCTCGCAGTGTCACCAAGACGGTGGCCCAATTTTGAGTGCGAGCCGCCTCTTGCATCGATTCGTACACACCTGCTGTTGCTGCTGCCCAGCCCGAGGCGTTGGGTCGGGCAATCGGCGCTGTCGAGGGTGGTCTGGGGCCCTGCTAAAGTTCCTCTCGCGGTGCGGTCATGTTAAGTATCACTTGCCATCGCAGGCTTTTCTTCCGTATGTGCTATGTCAGCGGTCGGCCAAATGGCGATCGCTCTTGTGCCAGCTCAAATGCACGGCCTGTGCTGGCAGCACGCGCTACATCGAGCGGGTCCGATGTGCTCTTCTGTTGGGCGTACGCCGCCCGGCATGCGAGAGGCCTCTCAGATGAATGCAAGCTCGTGAGCCCTCGTCTCGGCAGCATGCTTGAATGTTAGCGCTTGTATCGCCTCCATGACCTCCTGCGAGGCTGCCACCCTAAGACTGGCAATGCCCTTGGGCGGCGAGCACTGCTGCGCGCGAGGCAAGACGTGGAGTCGGCTATATTGCCGCCGCTCTCGACCTCTCAACCCGTCGACGTGTGTGTGTGTGTGTGTGTGGTGGCGGCGGGAGTGGGTGGTGGTGGTTCAGGCAAGGGCACTCTCAGCATCTTGTTTCCCATGCCTCTTCGGCCTTCTGGGAGAGCTTGCAGGCCTTCTCTCTACCAACGACTGCGACTCTTGGCAGAGTCTCGTCGCTGGCGCTTCTCGTTCTTAAGGTGGCTTTCGCTCACGCGCTGGATCTTTGTAAGGCTAGTGCCTCCCGCTCCCGCCTCCACCCCCATCCTCCAGCTCCTTCTACCCCTTGCCTCCTCACGCCTGCCTTCTCCACCCCGCCTCCTCCCTCCTGTCTCTCCCTGTGCACCTTGCTCCCTCCTCCCTCTCCGTCTTCTTCCCTCTCTTGCCGTGGGAGACCTCCAATTGCAGTGTGACAAGCCAGCGCGCACATGGCACCAAGGGATGACGGGAAGATGGAGAGGGGATGGTGGAAAGATGGAAGAGCGGTCACCTACCCTACGGTCTCTTGACCGAGGCGATGCCTGCACATGCAATTGCACACCTTCGCCCAGCGCAGTCGTGTCTCACACGCTCCAGCTTAGTGTGCTCTTGCTCCCTTGTCAGCGTGAACAGGCTAAGCACAGCGTACAAGTGTGTATTCGGGTTGAGTCGTTTGCATTTTCTTCCTTCTCCTCCATCATCTCCTGACCTATCTCCTCCCTCTGCTTCCCTCTCCTCCTCTTCCTCCTTCTCCTGCTCGTGTACCAGGCGAGCGACGGGTGGATACGACCATCCAAAACCACAACTGGCACTCAAAACCGACCGCGACGTCCGTGGCCTTCTGAACGTGACAGCAATGGCGGACGCTAGACTGGGGAGAAGGAGGGGCGACGAGGAAGAGGGGGGTAAAAAGGGGGGCAACGGAGGATACGGGAGAGCGGAGATGGGCGGAGGGAGGAGGGGGACTATGCCCGCCTCCTGCGAACGCGCGAGGAGGGAAGAGGAGGCAGTACGGAGACAGAGAAGGGCACAGGGGGAACGAGCATGTGGGGCAGGAAGTGGCCGCGCCTCTTCGAGGCAAGCAACCTGTGGCAAAGCGGCGCCTGTCTGTCAATCAGCCGACAATCTGCAAGGCAAGCTGTCAACTGGGTTTAGGGCAACGGGCTATAAGCCAGTTCTGGCATACGCGCGAATGAACGGATCGAAAGCCCTGAACGAGCAAGCTTTCGAATGGATCTGGGATGTCCACATGCGAGTTTCACGTGAAGAGGAGAGGCCACTACTCTGATGAACTACTCCAACTATGGCATCGTGTATTACACAGACTTCATTCACATTCGCTGCATGAATACGGTAAAACACCCGTACCATCATCGATCTAATCGCTAAACAGGCTTCTGGACAGAGAGAGGGTAAGGAAGCTGCCACTCAGAAGAGAGAAGTAACATTATATATGTCCAATCGTAAACTGACTGCAACAAGAGTTCCCGTCGCCTTCCAGCGGTACATTTCTGCCACCAGCGGCACCAGGCTCGATCCTACAGTATCAAACTCATGTAACATGAATTGCGGCACATGCGAACTTCATTCCAATGACAGAAACGTATGTTATGCCAGCGTCTTCTAAACATGAAATGGCAGCATGCCCGTCTGCGTGCAACATCACCGATTATCACAACTTTGAGAAGAACGCCTCGCCCGACTAGATGTTTCATTTTCGGTGGTAACTCAAGTTATCCGGCGGGTGGGGGAGATGAAAGAACCAGCAAAAGAGTCAGGCAAGGGATAGAGTCACCTGACCAAGTCACGAGGGTGGAGGGCGTCTCCAAGCCCAAGCGTCAGACCTTGACTCGCACTGTTGTTCCCTCGCCCTTCTTACCGTCCCAGCCCGTCCCTCCTTGCGAGCAGAGGATGGTAGCACTTCGGGTGAGAATTCGGGCTCGTGAAGCCCAGGCCGAGGAAGCCTCACTTCGTCAGGGGTCGCGCCCCGTCGCGGTCTTGGCGGGCTCCTCATCCCTGCAATTGTAACAAATTTGCCTCTGAGGGGCGCCACCCCATATCTTCGTTGAGACTTGCGAGTCCCTTCCCCTCGGGGCTGTCCTAACCTAGTCCCCCCGCCTTCCCCCGCCCACTGATCGCCCCATTCCCCCCCTCTCCCCAGAAAAATGAAAGTCGGCTACACGCAAGAGTGACCCTGGGTAAGAGTGACCTTTGGTGCGCGGCCTTTTGGGGGCCGCGGGGGGGCCAAACACAAGCGCGGAAGACGCCACTGCCGCCTCGCGTTCGGCGATCGCGAGGCCCCAGTGAGCCCGCACCAGAGGTAACTCCGGCGAAGGGTCACTCCTAAGTGCGACCGAGAAAGGCGCTCTTCGCCCCGACGAGAGCACGGCCTCTGCCAGCCACCGATGAAGAGAGAGAGAGAGAGAGAGAGAACAAAACAAAAAAAAAAGATACGAGAGCGTCCGCCACCGTGGGCCCCTGGCTCGTGCCGCGCGGGAGAGGCTGGCGCGGGCCCTCCTCCGCAGGATGCGCCGGAGCTCGCCCTGGAGGACCACCACCGTCCACCTCTGCACCTCTGCGGGGGCGACGGTGGGGGCGAAGGGCCCAAAGCCTTCAGTAAAACCAGTGATTTGGGCTTCCTCGCCGAGGCCGTTGAGGGACGCTCCGGCACCTCGCGACCTCCCGTCCAAGTCCAGGGGAGGGGGTGGAGGGAGGGGTGAACGCCTCCCCGAAGGTGAAGAAGGGGGGTCGGGAGAGGAGCCGCCGTAAACCACCCACGCCCCAGAGGGCCCAGGGGGAGGGCAACAATCGATGCCGTCGGCGACGGCCTGATGCCGTCTGTCCTCCTGCTGCCCCCCGTGTCTCTTGCCCCCTTCGGCTCCACGTCGGAGCGACCCTGGGCACGAGTGGCCTCTGGTGCACGGCATCAGAAGGGGGGTTCCACGGGGCCCTCGGGGACGCAGGCCCAGAGGCGGAGTGCGCCCAGTCTTCTGTTGCCGAAGCGGCGCCAGAAGAGCAGGGGGGGAGGCGGGGAACAGGAGCGCGAAGGGAAGGGGGGAGACGCAGGAATGGCGGGGGGTGGAGGAGGCGGCGCATGGGAAGGGGAGGGGGGGGGGGGGGGGCAAAACCCAAACGCGCAAGCCGCTGATATCGCAGCGCGCGTTCAATGGTCAGGGGGCTCCAATGGGCCCGCACCTAAGTTCACTCCGGCGAAGGGTCACTCCTAAGTGTAGTCGACTGCGCCGACGGTCCACGCCTTCGGCCAAGCTCCCAAGCGAGTGCGCGAACTGCCCGCCCCCGGGCTCTTCGCCCCGATCCCCTATCGTCGGCTCCGAACCGCTGTGGGCCGGGGGGGCGGCCTTTGGCCCGGCAGCGCGTGTCGTGCTCGCGGTCGTCGTCGACCGTGGAGGGGCCAAGAGGGCCGTCGTCGAGGGTCGAGGGTGGAGGGTCGTCGTCGGGGGTGGGGGGAGGATGGATGGAGGAGGAAACAGGAGGGCAAGCTGGGCGCGCTCGCGCCACATCTGACACCCTGCCCCTCCCTCCCATCTCTTCCCCCTTGCGCTACTTGTCCCTGTGCCCGCCAACGGGTGTGGACCTGGAACGACCAAAAGGACCCCTTTTATCGTCCTACGTGCAATATGAAAAAGGGGCGCCGTGCGCGCTGGAGGAAGAGGAGGAGCTGGCGGATGAGTAAGAGGATGAATCAGAGGAAGAGGAAGAGGGCGGCGGTGGCGGGCTCATCAGGGGCCCGAGTCAGTTCAGCGCTGGCATCCTGCAGGGAGACAGCAAGCCACAAACATGTCACCGAAGTCCCTCGAATGCGCCAAGCAGCGGGCGTTTGCCATGGGGGAAGGGGCTTCAACGCCCCAGGGGCGGACCCCAGCATCGGAGGTCTCCCTGAGGTCACCAGGCGCCCCCGACAAACATGGAAAAAACTACTTGCAATAGACCGCTGCCTCAAACACGGAACGAACGCCGATGAACTTAAAAAGGAAAACCGTCTAGGACCCGGGTGCTTCTGTCGGGGAGACGTAATTAAGACCCGGGTACGGGGGACTCGGAAATCCCCGACGAGGTCGTCAAAAAAATGACGAGGCCGAGCCTGCATTTTGACGAGGCCTCCCGCTGCAGACATCCCACGAAACTCCTCCTCGTCAAAATCCGAGTCGCGGTCGTCAAAAAACGATGGCGAACCCGAGTCCTGGCAAACCCGGGTCTTACGCTCCCCCGATTCTGGGTCCCACCAGCCGCAGGATGCTGCTGGCTTCGAAACGGTTCCAGCCGGGCGGACGAGGAGGGGTCGCGGGCCTCGACGGGCGGGCGGGAGGCGGAGGAGGGGTCCTCGCACCAGGGACCGTGGGTTTCTGGGCTCTCGGAGTACGCTCGTCCCCTGCAGAGGAGGAGGGGGAGGAGGAGGAGGAGGAGGAGGAGGAGGAGGAGGAGGAGGAGGAGGAGGAGGAGGAGGGAAGCGAAAGAGGCATCGGGGGACGAGTCGAGGCGGAGGGGGGGTGGGAAGGCACTTGGCCGCAGCGCTGCTCTTAAGGGCAGGCGGGAAGCGATTAGGCGAAGCCTCATCAACTAGCCGTGTGCTCCTCAAACTTGTTTTTGCCCCACTCCCCAACGTCGACATTAAACTCTCTGGACTTGCAGTCAGCCTTGGTTGTGCCGAAATAAACAAGGATGGGCTTGCTACCAGGGGTCCCGTAGGCGAAATACTCGACAAAGTAGTTTGCGCCAAAGATCTCGATGGAACATCGGGCAAATCAACCGGCGTCAGCTCCCGTCCCTTCTGAGGTCGCGGTGGCGGTTCGCGTCGCGAGCTAAACGGTCGCTGCTGCCGAGGGGTCGCGTGTTCATCTGCTCGATGCTGTCCAACACTGCTTGCGTCAGCCTCTCGTTGTAGGGCGGGGGGGGGGGGCGTGCCCGCTTCAGCCCCGCGCTTAAATGCTTCGGGGGGTCGAGCAACGACGGCATCGCTCCCGTGGCTTCGGCTGCCACGTGGATCTTCATTACCTTCCTATCGAGCGTGAACGAAATGCGGCAGTGGCGCACCTTCTCACGCATCTACTCGTTGGCAATCGTGGGATCCGCCGATCGCATCCAGATGCTCGGCGATGGCCTTCGCGTTGGCGGCCCCCTCCCTCTCGCCCTGCGGGCGAACTGCTCCGAGAAGTACCGGCCACAAATGGGGGTGGGGAGCTCCGAGGGCGTCCAGATCTGGTACCTTCTGCTTCTCGCGCAAGGCCTCGGCGTGCTCTTTGCGAAGTCTGGTGGCCTCTTGAACGAAAACTGGCCCGTGGCTTTCATGGCCCGGCAAATCGGATGATCCCTCTCCAATCGAATCTGGTGGCGCGCGGTCGCCTCCAGCGCGTTGATGCCTTGCGCGTTGCGCAGGGCCATGCGGACCACGCCTTGGGAGAAGGCCTGGGTGAGCTATGGGGATGGCGTCCCCCTGCAGCCTGGTGACGTCCTGCCTCTGGAGGCCGAGCGTCCGGTCGGGTTGGTCGAATGCATCCGCGAGCGCCCTGCTGATGCGAATCAGCTCGAGTCCTGGTCGAAGTTGCGGTTGCTGGCGCTGTGATGCCCCGGCCGCGCCCTGCGTGGGCGAGGGGCGCGGTCTCGCGCCTGGGGCTCCTGACTCATGGCCCTCTCTGCCAAATCCATGCTGCTCCACAACTGGCTCGTCCAAGAGAAGTGCAAGGGGCAGGAGGGGCGCGTGCCTCCCGAACGCTTCTCTGCAGCTTGGGCAAAGGTTCGAACGGCTCCTCTCGTTTTGACCCAGGTGGCATACATTCCGCGAGCCCTGGAAGCGCCGAATCCGAACCCACGCAAAACGGACAGCGGAGGTCCACGGGTTCCTGGACGGGCGGAGCGCGCAGGCTCACATCGCAGAGGCATCTTCCCCTTCGGAGCGGCTGGGCCGCGCTGCGCCGAGCAGCGACCTGGCTTCGAAACGTCGGCCTGCCATGGAAGTGCGGATTGGTGATCAACAGCACGTGCGCGGGGACCCTCATCTTACTTGCGCGACGGGTACTGGCGCTGGCGCGCAACGAGGGCCCCTTCTGCGGTAGTGGGCCATCGCGCGGCCCCCATCCTCCCAATCACCAGGTAGGTCACAAACGTATTCTTGCGGGGGTTCCTCAGGGGCAACCTGCTGGGCTCTCCTAGTATTAGCTGCGCTCCTGAGGGCTGGGGCCTGTCTGAGGAGCGATGGGGTTGAAACCGCAGAACATTTTACTCGCGGACGGGACAGTGAGGATCTCCGAGAGCGAGTGCGTCGCAAGAGACTCAGGGCCATTGCGGAGATGCTGTAGGGCCCCGACATCCTGTTCGAACTGCTTCGTCCAAGGATTCACCCTGCTGGCAATCGGGCCAGTCGGTGTGGAAGTGCTTTCTTCCTCGAAGCCGTCAAGCGTTCCGAACGGCGCCGTGAGGGCCTGCCTGCCGTCGGCAGGGCGGCGTGCAACGTGCTGCCACTGGCGTAGCCGTCGTATCGCCAGTTCGGCCCCGCAGTCCGTGATCCTGAGTCCTCTTAAGGCCTGGTGCTCGGACGTGGATATGTATTTCGGGCTGGTCCCTGGGGGTTCTGAGGATCAAACTCTTGTCGACGGTCGCGCAAGACAGCCCGTGCGAAATTGTGCACGACCGCGTCGAACCTCTTTAAATCGAGCTTCCCGGGGCGGTAGGTCTCCAAGTCCGAGTGAGCCGCGCTAGCTCTGGTGCCCGGGAGCGCCATCCTTTCCAATCTGATCGAAGGCGTAGTGCCCCAGGAGCGCCCCAACCTCCTCCACGCCGCCCGCGTCGCCTCCGCCCCCCTCCTGTTCTCGGCTCTACGTCCTCCTGTTAGCTGCCCCATTCCCCCCCAAAACAGCGACTCCACGGAAACCGCGCTGGGGAGATGAATCCCTTGGGGGGGCGACGTCCGAGTAGCCGCGCAAACCCCTGGGCCCGCCAATGTCAGGATTTTGGGCGAAACCTCCCTGGCCCCTGAGTTCTCGGATGGCGTTCGAGGCAAGCGCTCTATTCCCGGCCCCCAGCGGGTTCGGGCTGGAGAGCGGCAGCGTCTGATGGGCGTGCGTCTCATTCGTCGGCCGTCGGCGGGCGCGCCGCGACGCCGGCAGCCCGCGCGAGCGGGGCGGGGGCGGGCAGTCGAGCGCCGCGAAACATGGCCGCGTCACCTAATAATTCCCTACTCCAGGCCTCGATGGACCTCGAGAAACTGCGCGCGGAGAAAGCGCGCGCGTTCCCATTTCCCACCCCAATCCCATGTGTAAGTTGATATCTGTGCTCCGGCCTTGATCTCCATCGCCGCCTCGGCGCGGCGTTGATGCGGGAACGCGCGGTCCTGGGGGCGCGGGATGGCGGCCCGCGCCGTTCCTTGCAGCGCCCCGTGCGAGGTCGAAGGAAAGGCGTTTGACGTGTCCTTCTTTATCCGGAGGTGCGAAAGGCCCAACTTCTCAAGCATCCAGCTGTGTGCCTTGGCGACCAGCTGCGCGTTCTTTCTAGACCGATGCGCCGCGCGCCCATGGGCGCGGGGAGGGGGGGGGTCGACGATGCCGAGCGAAGATCCCTCGATGCCATGCTTTCGCGAAAGGTCAGTCACAGTGAATCAATCCCATCGCCTCCGCGCTCTTCTTGGAGCCCCCCGTGAGAGCTGGGAAGTCCCACTCCAGCGCCGCTGGCTAGGAGTTCTAAGTTCTAGTCTTCGCTCGGCTCTGGTGGAAGATGCGCTGCAAGCGATCAGTGAAACATGGGCGCTCAACGCGCCGTCTCAAACGGGCGCGCTTCTGCGCGCGATCAGACAGATGCTCGATGTGGGGCCACTCGCCGGTCAGATCACAAGTGGCCTGTTGCATGAGCCAATGCCGCAACTCCGCTGGCGCCGAGTGATCTGGCGCGCACCGCCTGCGCGCGGCTCGGCGGCGTTGATCCAGCGTGCGAAACCATTCATCGTGATCAAGTGAGACGGGGGCCCCTCCGAAATAGTCCAGTCCTTCGTCAGCGAGGCGCTCCAATTCTGGCTGTGCTGCTTCCCGTAGAAATTTAAAGACCTTCGCGCTGAATCCACCGTCTCGAGCATTCGCCGCCACTGTCTGCTTCCACTCCTCCAGGCTCGGCAAGCACCGATCTGGGACGCGGTGCATGCGCTGCCGCGGACCGCGGCGCCTGGCTCCTACCAGGTAGATGGTGCGCCAAAGATTGTGCGCGTCGCCGCAGGCGTGGTGTTGGCCTGCCTCCTCCATGAGCTCCTTGATCTCCTCCTAGTCAAGGCTGCGTTTGAGAGCCTCCAGCTCGCCCTCGATGGCGCGCAAGTTCAGGCGGTCAGCCTCCGTGTAGCACGATGCGCGGGCACCCTCGCGACGTGCCAGTGCCTCCACTCTGCGTTGTAGCAGTGGTGGAAGTGGTCCATCGCGTACATGAGGTTGCAAGGCCGCTTGTGGGAGGCCCGTTCTCGAACATCATGGGCCAGGGCCTCCCGCGCAGCACTGAGGTCCAGCTGCGCAGCCACTCTCTCTCAACTCCGCTTGCTACTCTCTGACAGACGCTCCAATTCACCCCCAGATCTCGGTGCCGTCTCCCTCCCCTGTGCCTGAGAAGCGTAGCAATGAAACGCTTATTCCATCTGGTGCCTGGGGGCGGCGAGGGCGGAGCCTCCACGATGTGGTTGGCCTGCCGCAGCAGCGGGGCGTGGTCCCTGGGCTTCGAGTCGGAGGTGGCCTGCAACTTCTTCATCGCCCTCCGCAGTGTACGGCGCGATCGTGTGGCCTGCAGCGTATCCGCTGCCACCAGGATGTGATCTGGCGAGCTGCAGCTGTCGGTCCCGAAGTACGTGGGGCCCACGGGGAAGAACGAGTCAACGACCGCCATGTCCTCCATTTCTAGAATGCGCCAGCATTCCAGCGACGTCTCGCTCTCAATGGCATTGGCCCGCGGACCCACATGGCGGTTGTCCACCGTGGAGGTCGGCAAGCCCTGGCCAACTCGTCGCAGTCCTAATTGACAGCTGCCGTCCAGCGCGACTACCACCAGAGACCTGCGCTTCGCCTCTTGGATGGAGCGATGCACCCATGCCGCCAAGTGCCTGCAGCTCTGCCTCCAGTGGTCCGCCTTCATGTGTTCCGCGGGCGGGAAGTACGCAGCTAAAGCCGTGATGTCGAACGTTCCTGAGCGGACGCGCAAGATACCGCCTCTGCCCGCCAAGTTCTGCGGCGGGTACCTGATGTCCACAACATGGGATCTCCGAGTCGCTCGAGATCTGATGAAGGCAGCGCAGCCCGTCGACCTATTCGTGTGATGGCCCTTCTCCCAGCCAAACTCAAAGACAAGATGTCGCTTCGTACGGCTCGTGGCGGGGAGCTGCTGACATGTGTTTCTCTGCGTTGCTCCTGGGTACACTGATGTACCTGCAGACTGCAAGCTTTCCGATTGATTCTCAGCCCTCCAAGTTTCCAAGAGATGCAGAGGGCTATAATGAACAGAATTCAAGACTGCGTTCCACATCCGAACTAAATTGTGTAAGCGGTAAGAGTAAAAAGGGTGTGTTGGTGTGTCGGGAACACCCTCCCCCGCACTCGTTACGAAAACGACGAGGAGGAACTGCAACAACAGGAACAGGAGGAGCGGGAGGAGTGGGAGGAGCAGGAGGACCAGGGAAAGGCGGGGAAAGGGAAATGAAGGAGGCGATAACGACGAGACATCACACAGATGAAACAGTGTGGCCCGCTTTGGGGACAGAACGCCATTCCGAATGATGGAAGCACCGCGCCGATCCTAGAATGAAACAGACGATACAGCGGGGGCACCATTTGGAAAGACCGAGAATGTCCAGATTGGAATTATTCGGGACAGCAGGGTGGAAGGAGAGGGGGGGGGGCGAGGAGCAGGATGAGGAGAGGAGGGAGTGGGAGCTGGAGAGGGGGAACCGCGGAAACGAGGGCGAGGACGAGGAGGGCATGAGGCTAATTCACTCCCAGACTCTCGAACAATTCTTATAGTATTTACACATCTTTAAGACAAGGGGGACGGGGGAGGAGAAGAGGAGAAGGAAACCGACATACTTTAATTATCCCCGTCTTCCGCCCCCCACCCGTTATCTCACATCACTCCTGCTCCTCCATGTGGACGGCAGCCACCCCATTGAGATACCCGCTGCGGGCATCGTCAAGCACGCTCCTGACAACTGCACTGCAGACTGATGGAGTGAAGCGCGCCGGCATGCCCGAGAAATCGAATCGCGAAACCTCACCGGGCCTGAACCGAATCGCGAAATCTCATCGGACTCGAAACGTACCGGATAGCCAACCAGTCATCCCGAAGCACATCGAACTCAGATCGCCGCGCCTGGCTCCAGCTAGCCCTCGCCGATGCCTGCGGACCGACCCGAATGGAATCGGCCTCGTGGCCCCACGCGGCGAATCGCATCGCATCGAATCAGATCGTAGGCGGCCCTGACCGGTCCGCTCATGTTGTCCATTCCAGTCTTGAACTCGTCCCACGATATCATGCCGTCGCCGCTGAGATCCAGCGCCTTGAAAAAATCCTGATCAGAAAGCTGGGATGGGGCGATTCCATCCTTCTCCTCCTCCTCCTCCTCCTCCTCCTCCTGTCTCCTGGAAGATCGGGGCTGAGGGCTGTTGGCATCTGTCGCTGTTTTGGAAGGTCAATTTTCCTCCAGAAGCCCCCAGGAAATCTTGAGATCGTTCCCAACCATCCTGTGGTGTGGGGTCCTCGTTTTGAAGGGACAGCGCTCCGCGTCCACCTCTCGCTCCTCCTCCCCCTCCTCCCTCCTCCCATCCCTGCCTCTGCACTCCGCATGTATCTGTTTCGGCACACCCCTCACACGCTTCGTTGCGGCGCAGAAAGCTCCACCTAAGGCGGCATTGGTGCCGTCAGCATGCATCCCCGCCACCAATTTCGGCACACACCTCACACGCTTCGTGGCCCCATACGGAGCTCCACCCAAGGCCGCAATGGTGCCATTCGCATGCGTTCCCGCCGCCAATTTCGGCACACCCCTCACACGTATCAGGGTCCCATCGGGAGCTCCAGCGAAGGCCCAACTGGTGCCGTTCGCACGCGCCCCCGCCACCCATGTCGGCACAACCCTCACACGCTTCGCGGCCCCATGGGGAGCTCCAGGACAATGGTGCCGTTCTCATGCGTCCCCGCCGCCCATTCCGGCACACCCCTGACACGTTTCACGGCCCCATGGGGAGCTCCAACGAAGGCCCAACTGGTTCCGTTCGCATGCGCCCCCGCCGCCCATTTCGGCACACCCCTCACACGCTTCGCGGCCCCATGGGGAGCTCCACCTGAGGCACAATGGTGCCGTTCGCATGCGTCCCCGCCGCCCATTCCGGCACAACCCTCACACGCTTCGCGGCCCCATGGGGAGCTCCAACGGAAGCGCAATGGTGCCGTTCTCATGCGTCCACGCCACCCATTCCGGCACACTCCTCACACGCTTCACGGCCCCATGGGGAGCCCCAACGAAGGCCCAACTGGTGCCGTTCGCATGCGCCCCCGACGCCCCTTTCGGCACACCCCTCATAAGCTTCGTGGCCTCATAGGGAGCTCCAACGAGGGCCCAACTGGTGGCATTCGCATGCATCCCCGCCACCGATGTCGGCATACCCCTCACGCGTTTCGTGGTCCCATAGGCAGCTCCAACGAAGGCCCAACTGGTGCCGTTTGCATGCGTTCCCGCCATCCATGTCGGCACACCGTTCGCACGCTTCGCGGCCCCATTAAACGGGGGCTCCATAAAATGGGGCTCCACCTGAGGCCCAACCAGTGCCGTTCGCACGCGTCCCCGCCACCCAGTCGGCACACCCCTCACACGTTTTGTGGCCCTATAGGGAGCTCCACTTAAGGCCGCAATGATGCCGTTAACATGCGTCCCTGCCACCGATTTCGGCACACCCCTCACACGCTTCGTGGCCCCACAGGGACCCCACCGAAAGCGGTGCCCACAATGATGTGTTCACAACTGCATATGGTTGGGCTCACAGCTGCATATGGTTGGGCCCTTCGCCAGGAGAATTCTTTCCAGGAGGTGGTGGGTCCCTGCACCTCCCGACCCATCACGTCCAGCTTTCCACCCAACAAAAATTTCACGGACGTCTGAGAGGCCCAAATCTGGCCTCGCGAGGGTCCAATTGAAGAAAAACTTGCCGTATCGATTTTTTAAGCCGCCTGATGTCAGGGCTCCGTCGTCGCTGACGCCGTGGTCGTCCTTTATCCCCCTCCTCCTCCTCCTCTTCCTCCTCCTCCTCCTCTTCCTCTTCCTCCTCTTCCTCCTTCTGCTCCTCCTGTTCCTACTCCTCACTCTTATCGTCCTCATCCCCCTTGGTCCTGGACGTCCTCCATGCTTACGTGCACATGGTTCTCCTCGCCGGCGTGGAGTATCTTGTCCAGCTCCAGCTGGTCCCACAGCTCTCTGAACGTGAAGCCCTTGAACCCATGGCCTGCGGCCCCCCGCATCGGGGGGCGCCCACAACACGCCTACACACCGATCTGGGCCCGGCCGACCCTGGGCCCTGGCCGAGTGC
>CAUYUJ010004448.1:107500-186640 GCA_963575745.1 Prorocentrum cordatum
ACGAAGGGTGTGCCGCAATGGGTGCGGTGGGCGCATGCGAGCGCAACCAACTGGGCCGTCGGTTGAGTTCCCTGCAGGGCCACGAAACGAGCGAGGGTGGGCTAAAAGGGGTGCCTTGGGCGCATGCGAACGCATCCACTGGCGCGCTCGGTGGTGGGGCCATCAACCTTGTGCGGTGTGGGCCGCAATGGGTGCAGTAGGCGCATGCGAACGCAGCCATTGGGGTCGTCGGTGGGGCTCCTTCTAGGACCATGAACCGTGTGACGGGCGTGCGACAATGGGTGTGGTGGGCGCATGCGAACGCAGCCGCTGGGGCCGTCGGTGGAGCTCCTCCTGAGGCCATGAAGCGTGTAAACGATGTGCCAACATGGGTGCGGTGGGCGCGTGCCAACGCAGCCGCTGGGGCCGTAGTTGGAGCTCCCTATGGGGCCACGAAGCGTGTGCGGGGTGCGCCAAAATGGGCGCGATGGGCCCATGCGAACGCAACGGTTGGGGCCGTCGGTGGAGCTCTCTATGAGTCCGCGAACCGTGCAAGGGTGTGCCAAAATTGGTGCGCTGCGGCGGGCGCGTGTGAATGCAATTGCTGGGACCGTCGGTGGGGCCCCCTGTGGGGTCACGAAGGGTGTGCCGCAATGGGTGCGGTGGGCGCATGCGAGCGCAGCCACCTGGGCCGTCGGTGGAGCTCCCTGCAGGGCCACGAGACGAGCGAAGGTGTGCTAACAAGGGTGAGTTGGGCGCATGCGAACGCATCCACTGGCGCGCTCGGTGGTGGGACCAGCGACCTTGTGCGGGGTGGGCCGCAATGGGTGCAATAGGCGCATGCGAACGCAACCACTGGGCCGTCGGTGGGGCTCCTTCTAGGACCATGAACCGTGTGACGGGCGTGCGACAATGGGTGTGGTGGGCGCATGCGAACGCAGCCGCTGGGGCCGTCGGTGGAACTCCCACTGAGGCCATGAAGCGTGTAAACAATGTGCCAAAATGGGTGCGGTGGGCGCATGCCAACGCAGCCTTGAGCTGTCGGTGGCACTCCCCATGGGGCCACGAAACGTGTGAGGGGTGTGCCAAATGGGTGCGGTGGCCGCGCGCGAACGCAGCCACTGGCGCGTTCGGTGGCGCTCCCTATGGGGCCGCGATGCGTGCGCAGGGTGTGCCAAAATCGGTGCGGTGGGCGCACGCGAATGCAGCCATCGGGGCCACGACGCGTGTGAAAGCTGTGCAAAGTGGGTGCGGTGGGCACGTGCGAACGCAGCCGCTGGGGCCGTCGCTGGTCGTGTGCGGTGGGCGCATGTGATCGCAGCCGCTGGGGCCGTCGTTGGAGCTCCCGGTGGAGCCGCGAAACGTGTGAGGGTGTGCCAAAATGGGTGCGGTGGGCGCATGCGAACGCAGTGACTGGGGCCGTCGGTGGAGCTCCCTGTGGGGCCATGAAACGTATGAGGCGTGTGCCAGAATGGGTGCGGTGGGCGCATACGAGCGCAGCAACTGGGGCCGTCGGTGGAACTCCCTGTGGGGCCATGAAACGTGTGAGCGATGTGCCAACAATGGGCGCGGTGGGCGCGTGCGAACGCAGCAACTGTGGCCGTCGGTGGCGCTCCCTTTGGGGCCGCGAAACGTGTGAGGGTGTGCCAGAATGGTTGCGGCGGGCGCATGCGAAGACAGCTGCTGTGGCCGTCGGTGGAGCTCCCTGTGGGGCCACGAAACGTGTGAAACAATTACTCAAGTTTGTGCGGTGGGCGCATGCGAACGCTGGCATGTGGACGTCTGGTGGGGCTCCTATGGGGACACGAAACGTGTGACGGGTGTGCCGCAACACGTACATGCGGAAAGCAAAGGCAAGGAGGGGGAGGAGGGAGGAGGGAGGAGAAGGGAGGAGGGAGGAGGGAGGAGAGACGCGGGGCGCTGTTTCTTCAAAGCGAGGGCCCAACACAACAAGATGGTTGGGACGAAGAGAAATGCGTTCGGCATCTGCGCGCTGCGCTTCCGCAACTTCTCCGCTAACCGATTGGTATGATGTTCATCCGGTGACCCTTTCCACATTGCACGGCAGCTCCAGGCAATAACATACGCGCATGACTCCCGAGGAGGGGGAGGAAGGATTCAACTTCGAAGCGTCTGGATATTACGCCCATGGTTTATATCTATGTTTACGTTTAAGGCGTAAGGCCACTTATGTTTACATGCCTACACAATGATATATATATATATATATATATCTATATATATATATGTGTGTATATCAAGTCATATCGCCAAGACCAGACACGTGTACTTCATAGACTACGTGACAAGCGTCGGAATTCATACATAATGAGGCCCGAACTGAACAATCATATGAAAGCTGTGGTCACTGTCAGGGCCCACGCCCCCAAGAGGGTAAAAGTGGAGAGGAGGCAAGATCACCCTGAACAAACTTGGAGCCGTAATGTCTACAGCCCACGCTTCAGGAGAAATCCTTTCATCAAGCACCATCTGCATGTTGTGTGCGCGCTGTGCGTTCATCGCGCATTGTGCGATTCGCGGCAGGATATGGGGGTGAAACGTGAAGGCGACGTATGACCATGCACGTGGTGACGAAGCGAATGAACTCTTGCTATACACGCTACCTAGAAGAGAAGAAACTACATCCTTGCATTGCCGTGCAAAAACATATGCATTGGTACGGGGTGAGGCATGGTGAATTGGGACGCGAGGGGGACGGGATAGGAGAGACGAGGACGTAAGGGTTCAAGGTTGGCTCGGTGGATGGCTGACGGCAACGGCGGATAGAGTTGGCAACGTAGAATGCATTGAAGAATCCTTGACATCGTCAAGATCCGCCAACTTCAAGATAGAAGCTGAAGCTTGGTAGGCCGGGCGCAGGAGCAAGGCTGACACAGAAGGAGGAACCATATCATTTGCAGGAGCAGGGGCAGGAGGCGGAGCTGTAGGAGAAGATGATGAGCAAGAACAATATTGGGGGAGGAAAGTGATGAGGAGGACCCGGTGGTGAGGTGTGCTTCGCCGAATGCAAGGAACATGCTCGTGGCTATATTGAGCATTGACCAGGCAGCCCAGCATCAAGAAACCATGTCGAGCATTCGCATCATCACTGCTCTGAGAATTTACTGGGCCGCGCGCGGCTCACACAGCTGCTTTGGACGCCCGAAATGGGTACGGAAAGAATGGGTACTATGCCTAACAACCAAAATTGTCCCAAACCAACAGCGGCCGCTGTTGGGCAGGCGGCCTTCTGTCTTAAGTGGACACAGACCGCGGCGGCGCGGACAGCGAGTCCTGATCAAAATGGACAAGAACTTCTGTTGGGCATTGTACCCATTCTTTCCGTACCCATGTCGGGCGTCCAGAGCTGCAGGCGATCATGAGACACGGCGTGGGGACACCAGAATTTGTCCATATCTCGGCGTAGACAATCGTATTCCTCAATCGGTGCTTGCGCTGGAGGGGTCCTCGCGGATTTAAGCTGATGTTGCGAACATGCTGGGCCGACTTTGTCTAAGCGGCGGGGTTCCCGGTTTCTCGCTCTGGGTCGCAGGTCCCCAGCACCACTTGTTGGCGAAAACGTGCCGCCGATTTCGGCGGATGGCTGGGTTCCCGAGCTCCTGGTTTCGGGTCTTGGTGGAAATCCCACCAGCACAAAAGAAATCTAACACATTCTTTCTGTCCCCTTCCAAAAACACTCTTCCCTTCCGGGAGGTTTAGCCCCCCCTCCTCCCTGAGGTTTTTTTGGGTGGGCCGCGATCGGTCAGGACGCCCAAGGCGGCCCAAGATGGTCCAAGACTCCCCCAAGACTCCCCAAAGAGGCCCAAACCCTTCAACAATCAATCAATCATTTTTGCCAATCAACCATTCAAACAATCAATCAACCCGAAGAGGCCAACGTACAATCAATAATTTGTGCATTCTCGCCTTGTCGCTTCCGGTGTGCTGTTGATGACTCAAGGTGGTCCCAATATTGCCGAAGAGGTACCCAAGAGGTCTTCCAGCTGGCCCCAAGAGCGCCCAAGAGCGCTCAAAGCGCCCTAAGAACGCCACAAGAGGGCCCCAATCTGCCATTGTGATGGCCCCAGGGGTGGGGTGGGGGGGTAAATCGAAGAACCCTCCTCCTTTGATTGATGGCCTCCAAGAGGGCTCCAAGAGGGCCCCGGGAGGGCTCCAAGACTCCCTAAAAGAGCCCCAAGAGGACCCCACGATCCCCCAAAAGAGTTCTAAGAGGGCTCCTAGAGGCGATTTTGAGGACTCTGTCCTCGTCCTCGTTGTCCTCCTCCTCCTCCTCCTTGCTCTCATCTTTTTTCTTTTCCTTTTCCTCCTCTTCCTCCTCTTCCTCGTCGTCGTGGTCGTCGTGGTCAAGGTCGTCGTCGTCGTCTTCGTCGTCGTCGTCGTCGTCGTCGTCGTCTTCGTCGTCGTCGTCCTCCTCCTCCTCCTCTTCCTCCTCCTTCCCTCACCCCCACGCGGGCCCCAGGGATGGCCCGACGAGGCCCTCCAGGGACAACCCCTTGCTCCCAGATATCTTTCTGTTCACCCTGGGGGAGGCGAGGGTGTGGGGGGGGGGCAGACGGAGGGAAGGCGAGGGATGGGGAAGGATGGGAGGACGGGGTCAGAGCAAGGTGGCGGAGCAATGGGAGTGAGCAGGGATGCGGAAGGGGCTCCCTGACTGCATCGTTTTTTTTTTTTTTGTTTTGTCTCTCTCTCTCTCTCTATCTCTCTATCTCTTTAGGATCGGCTCGCGAGCTTCACTCAGAGCGAGCCCACATGCCAAGCGCCCCGCCACAGCCGGAGTTCGCCTCCCAGGCCTCGCGAGACCGGACGGGTCCTCAGCAGGGATCCCACCAGTTGGCGTCACCTCATCAATCCTTACATGATTACAGCCGCACCGACATGGCGATGCAGCGCTGGCCACCTATGCAGCGACACGTCTCACCAACGAGCACTGCCTTGGCAACCTGCGCTCCACGAGCGACCTCTGTGCTTCACGGAGTACCACCACGACCCGTATATCCTCGACGTGCCAGTTCTAGACGGCCGGATTCTTCCAGCACCTCCTGCTCAAGCACCCTGTGCTTTTCGAGCGGATCTCCGTGCAGACCTTGATCACCACCGCGCCGTTCTCCGCGGCCACCGCACTGACCTTCAGGACATACGCGACGAACTGCATGCTCGAGCTCAAGGCCGCCGCGCCGCTCCGGCGGCCAGCCGGGCTCCCGACCCCAACCGCTTCCACGGCGCCCTGGACATCGTCGGCGTGGTCATCGGGTTCATCGCGGGCCTCCCCCGCATCCTTGTCGCGGGCCTCGTTCCTGTTGGTGCTCTAGGCCGCCGCGGCATTACGACGGCAAGCTGGGCTATCCACATCAACCCTTTTCAGCATCGCCCTCGGCGCCGTCGGCACGACCATCACAACCATCGGCACGGGCACCAAGTTCCACTGCCCGATCCTCAGCAGCATCGGCATGAGCTTCCGCAGCTGCGACGCCGCGCACGCTCGAGCCCAAGGCCACCGTGCCGCCCAGGCGGTCAGCCAGACTTTCGCCCTCAACCCTTACTACGTCGTACAGTCATCGGCCTAACCTAAGGAACGATAAATAAGGAACGAAACCCCATTTTTTCTCCGGGGAATAACACACAAGGAACGATTGATAATGAATAACGCATAGGGAACGACAAATAGCGCGTTCAAACCTAGGGAACGACCGAGCCCCTTTTGAGAAGTAAGTATTCCTTATTCAAGCCGCTCGCTGTAGGCACGGCCCTCATCATCATCGGCACGATCCACAAGGGCGACGGGAACATCTACGCAGCCCGACCGCACAGCGTGCCGTCACAGTGCGAGGCCGCCGAACACCGCGACCACCCACGAGGCGACGCACCACTCCACTCGAATATCCCCTGGGCGATGCTGTCGGTGCGGCGCCCGCAGGCCCGCGCAACTCGGCGCCTCCAGGAAGGCCGAAAGACGACAGGCCGCCACAACCGGCAGTGGCCCCAGCGGAGCGGTCACACGTGTATAGCCCCGTCCTCCACGTCAACCCCATGACCACCCAAACGTCCAACGGGCCGTACGACCTTGCCCCAGGTGTGGATGCTCGTAAGCCCACACAATGGGCCGCGATCCTGCGGAGCCCCACGAGTGGTGCCGGCCCCCGCGTCACCATCCACATCTCTACCACGACCCTGTCCAAGCCTTCCCGAAACGATGCACGAGCAAGTTCACCGTGCTCCAGAACAAGCTGCCCAACCACGCCGCTGGACCCCGCCTTCCCCCTCCTGATCCCGCCAGGGCCTCGGCCGAGGAGTCAGGGCGAGGAGACAAAAAGAGGTGGCGCCGATCACGACGATGACGGCGACGGCGACGCCAGCAGCTCACGGGAATTTGAGCCAGCTATGGCTGTCCCAGGTGTCCGACCCGACGCCCAGCACCATGGCCAGCCCGACGGCCCGACCGACGCCCAGCTCGATGGACAGCCCGACAGCCACCCCGACGCCCAGCCCGAAGGCCAGGCCGGCGCCCAGCCCCGCGCCCAGCCCGACGCCCGACGCCAATGACGATGTTGGCCTCGGGCTGGTCGTGCTCGACGCCGCCCCGCACGAAACCGCGACGACGTTCGACCGCGAACAACCCCACGGCACTGCTACGGCCGGCGGTCAAGCTGTTGGCGTACCGACCTCAGTCGTGCAACCGGCCGTGGTGGCCATAAAAAAAAGGTCCCCCCCCCGCGTGGGAGGGGGGGAAACATCCTGAGGCAGCCAGACGGTCCAACTCCACGGGAGACCGACTAATCTACCATCTCTGACGGCCCCGCTGCCTCGGGCGCGTCGCGTCGTTGCCTCACCAGGGCGCTGCCCCCCCTGCGTGAGCCGCGCCCACAGCTGTCTTGGTGCTGACGCCTGGCGCACCCTCCGCTGTGGAGGCCGCCCTGCAACAGCCGCAGCTTCACAGCGGGGGTGCCGCTCACTGGCGCACCCTCGCGCCCAACAGCACCCCAACATGTCTGCCACGCGTGTCTTTACGCCCGCGCTGGGCCTCCACCACGGCCGTACGTCCCACTTCTGCCAGCCCGATTGCCCGCGCGGCCACGCGCCGTCGGGTCCCGGCTGCGGCGGCGGGGGACGCCCCGTCACTCGCAAGCCGCTCAGCGGCCAAGCCCTTGTCTCCCGGCCGCCAGCCAGGGCTTCGCCGACCTGGGCCCAGTTCCCCTCCGCGGGGCGCCGAGAAACGTGGCGTATGGCCTGCTCAGCACCCCGTCGCTTGCTCCAGTCGCTCTGCGCTTGGGCGTGGTTGTTTCAACGCTCCCCGTACTTCAAGGTGCTGGGCCACCGCCAAGAATGTGCTGCCGGCCCTGGCAACTGCAGTTGCCAACTGCGGCGGAACCGCCGTCTACGTGTCCGATCTCTCACTTTTTTTGTTTTTCTCTCTCTCTCTCTCTCTTTCTTTCTCTTTCTCTCTCTCTCTCTATCTCTCTCTCTCTATATATAAATATATATTTCTTTCAATGCGTCGGTTTCTCATGTTCTCTCTCTCTCTGTTTCTGTGCATATCGTGTACGTGCCCGTGGTCATTTGCAGATGGCAAGCGCTTGGGTTGGTTTAGGGAGTTCTGCAATTGGCTGTGGGTGCCCAAAGGATGCCCTGACATTTGGGTCGCAAGTTTGCGCAAGACTTGTAGCAAAACTGACCATCACTACGGCAACACATTCATTGCGAACTATCTATAATGCACAGGCACCGTCGCGGGGTTGTTGGCATTGAAGTCTCCCCCTCCTCCTTTTATTTCTTCTCCCCCTCTGCTAGAGCATCTTTATGTCGATGCGCTCGTTTGCGGTCTTGGCACCAGCCGCCCGGATACTGAGTCCTCCTCTCGCGCCAAGTATTTACCTCCTCGGAATTATGGTGCTCCAAGACCTGGCGCAGCCCCCCCCGCCATTTCGCGCGCAGAAGACAGCACGCAGTGACGCGCGCGCTTGCTCGTCCTCTCACGCTCCGCGCGCGAGGGAGACCAGGAAGCATCCCATATCAACATTCGACCTCAGTGCGGAATTGCCTGGAGGAGACGGCGGATGTCAGAAACACGAGATGGCATAAACATAAAAACGTTCGCAAACCCGCACGGATTTCGCTGGTCGGCGCTGGGCCCCCCCTCCCCTAGCTCGCCCTCCGAAATCTGCGTGGAGCGTGCCCGTGGGATCGCAAAACTGCCCATGGGCTCGCGCCTCGGCTTCTTGTGGGGCCGAGCCGCACTGAGACTTGCGACGACATCGGCGCTTCCTCCCATCCCGCGAGCGTCCGCGGCACCAGGCCGCTCGTCGAGAGCCCGAGGAGAGAGAGGCGGCGGCCGCACGGGTCGGCGATACGCAAGAGTGACCCTGGGTAAGAGTGACCTGTGGTGCGCGGCTTTTGGGGGGCCGCGGGGGGCCAAACCTGGGCGCGCACGCCGCTGCTCCTGCGTCGTCTTCAGCCATCTGGGGACCCATCTGTGCCCGCACCAAAGGTCACTCCGGCGAAAGGTCACTCTTACGTCTAGTCGTCTAGTCGAACGGGGCACTGTGCAGACTGCGAGGGGCACGGGCACGGAGGTGCTCGCCGCCCCGCGGCGCGGCGAGGGCTGGGCGCCGGGCCGCCCGCCAAGGCCGCCCGCCAAGGCCCGCCGCCCAGTTGCTCCGGCCACCTGGCGCCTGGACTTCTTCGCTGCGCGGGCCCCAGGACCTGCAGCGGGGGCGTTGACCCAAGGAACGATGAGTAAGGAACGAGGCCCCTTTTTTCCCACAAGTCAAGCTCCGATTTCCCCTCGGAAACATAAGGAAAGCCTGAGGCAAGCTGTGAGACAATCGAGGAACACGGAGCCCCTCCCCAACGAAAAGGGTTCCTTGTTCAGCGCCCCGACTGTAATCATCGATCTTTCCCCCCCGGTCACCCAGGATGCTAAAGCACTGAGCTTGGAGGGAAAATGCAAAAAGACGACCATGGCCAAGACTGAACGCTGAAAAGTCGGTGCCGATCTTGGTCGTCGTCCATCTTGGGCATCGTCAGTTCGTGTCGTGGATCAGCCTCGCGAGCCGGCGACGGCCAGCATGGACCATGACCAAGAGCTGCGTCGACAGGATCCCGAGACATCTTGGTCATGCCCATCGTGCTTCTTGAGCTATCTCTGTTTTTCCGGCTTCTCGAAGCTGGTCCCGGACCCTGGTCGAGGGTTGCTGAAGGTGTCCCTGGCCCAGGGTGCCCCCAGCTTTTCGCTCAATCTCTAGAGCCCCTGGGGCCCTCTTGGCCTCGTGAGGGGTGCTCTGGAGGGCGCGGGGGCCTCCTCGGAAATCCTGGGGGTACCTTGGGTCAGGGGCACCCCTGATGCGCTTCCTGAACGGGGCGCCAACGAAAGAGACTCCTGAGACCGCGGCGCTGCACTCAAGACCTCCGCCTCCTCCTCATCCCCAACCGTCACCGCCTCCTCCTCGCCTCACTCTCCTCCTCCTCCTCCTCCTCCTCCTCGTCCTCCTCTGCTGAGCCTTGCTCCTCCTCCCCCTCCGCGCTGCCTCCCTGAAGCCGACGGACTCGAGGCATCGATGCCGCCCGCCTCCAAAAGAGCCCTTTGCCCTGCGGCCCCGCGTGGAGAGCCACGAACTTCCAGCAACACCCGGCCTGGGACTGCCGACAGGACGACCCGTGGCGAACTGGCCACAATAATTAAGTCGGGCCTGTCCTCCTACAGGGGGAATTTTCGACGAAACATAAAAAATAGCCCAAAAATAATTAAAACAAATTGTCAAACAATGCGCTGGGGACTATTTTGTTGAATCTGTTTCTGCCTTTTTGGGGCATTTGTAGAATTTGTTTTTCCCTTTTTCGTCGAAAATGCCCCTGTAGGGGGGTCACGCCCGACATAACACAAGACTAGGGGCGCGAGGTCTCGGGCCCCGACGCCCCGAGAGACTCGAGGGGGCCGGGCCGTCGGGCTCGCCGTGGCTCGGGCGTGCCTTCCCCGCGCCTTCGTCGACTTCGTGCGCTTACTCTTCGCGCGGTGGTCCGAGATGCTCCTCGAGGGCCCTCGCCGAGAAAGTGCACACGTCCGAGCGATGCCAGGCGGAGGGTCTGTGCCAGGGCGGGCTCCTTCTTGTTCTGCGAGATTGCCGCCTCAACCATTCGGGACTCGCGGGCCCCTCCCAGCGGACGGGTGCCTCCCGGCGGACCGGGAAGCACCGTGGCCGAAGATGTGATCGAGACAACCGTCAGTGAAGAAATCTGGGACAACTCCCATGACACCTCTTGAGATCAACCTGGGGCCCAGAGCGGAGCGGGGGCGGGGGGTGGGGGACGGGGCTGCCGCGCACGCGCCTGCGGGCCCCACCTCCCGAGCGTGGGGCGGGGCTGCTGCGCACCCGCCTGCGGGTCCCGCGCCCGGCCCCCCGCTCGAGGGGCAGAGCGGAGCGGGGGCGGGGGGTGGGGCGGGGCTGCCGCGCACCCGCCCGCGGGCCCCACCGCCGGGGCCCCCGCCGCCGCGGGCTCACTCCCGCAACAGGGCGTGCTTCTAGCCTATAGCACTGGGCAGGAGAAGCTTCTCACGGAGGGAGGCAAGGGCACTGGCACAGTCTCGTCAGCTGCCGTGGCATTCCTGTCGGACAGTGTACGTATGGTCCATGCAGAGCAGTGCAGTGCGTCCCGCGTGGGCTGAACGGAAAAAGTGGCGACAGTGCCCGTGCTGCCGTGGCCCCTCGTGCTGTTGCGTCTTCTGTCCGCCCTCCCCCGCTTCCCCCTCCTCCTCTTTCTTCCCCTGCCTCTCCTCCGGGCAGACTCGTGCTGTCCGCATCGACGACGCCGCTGCGCCAGCAGCAGGGCCCAGCAGGAAGGCTATCGTGCACTTCTCCTCAGTGTTAAGTCGGGCCTGTCCCCCTACAGGGGGATTTTCGACGAAAAATAAAAAATACAAAAAATTATAGCCGGAGTGCAATATCCCCAAACAGGGTTTTTAGACCCACTGCGGTTTCCAAGGTCGATTGCGTGCCCGCCTAGTGCGGGCTGGCATGGCATGTTAAAACATGCCTCCTCCTCCTCCTCCTCCTCCTCGTCCACCTCCTCTTCATCCCGAAAGGCATCTCGGAACCCAGAGTTGCGAGGATGTCTCCAGCGTAACGGGCTGGACCACCTCGCGCGCGGCATTTCGGACCCCAGAGTTGCGACGATGTCTCGGGCGAAACGTGCTGCGAGGAAGTCTCAGGCGAAACGGGCCGGACCACCTCGAGCGCGGCGTCTCAGAGCTCCGAGTTGCGGGGGCCTCCTGGTGCCTCCTGGGGCCTCCTGGGGACCTCCTGGGGCTTCCTCCAAGGCCTCCTGTGGCCTCCTGAACTCCACCTGAGGTTTCCTGAAGCATCTTGGGGCTCCCAGGGGGGATATCTAACCTGTGGCCGTTTGGGCCTCTCCAAATACAGGGGGGGGCCACAGGAGCAGGAAAAATCAACGAATCGACACCGGATGTGTATTAACTTGACACGTTCTGATAGAGGGCCTCCTGGGGCCTCCTGGGAGCCTCCTGGGAATCTCCTGCGGACCCCTGGGGCCTGTCCTGGGCGTCCTGCGGCCTCCTGAAGCTCTCTGGGACCTCCCCCTCCTCCTGCCTGCTCCCTCATGCACATCATCCGCCTCCTCCTTCTCCCTTCCATCTCCTCCTCCTCCTCCTCCTCCTCCTCCTCCTCCTCCTCCTCCTCCTCCTCCACCTCCTCTTCATCGCGAACGGCATTTCGGAGCCTAGAGTTGCGAGGATGTCTCCAGCGTAACGGGCTGGACCACCTCGCGCGCGGCATCTCGGACCCCAGAGTTGCGACGATGTCTCGGGCGAAACGTGCTGCGAGGAAGTCTCAGGCGAAACGGGCTGGACCACCTCGAGCGCGGCGTCTCAGAGCTCCGAGTTGCGGGGGCCTCCTGGTGCCTCCTGGGGCCTCCTGGGGACCTCCTGGAGCTTCCTCCTGGGCCTCCTGTGGCCTCGTGAACTCCACCTGGGGTTTCCTGAAGCCTCTTGGGGCTCCCAGGGGGGATATCTAACCTGTGGCCGTTTGGGCCTCTCCAAATGGAGGGGGGGGGGGCACAAGAGCAGGAAAAATCAACGAATCGACACCGGATGTGTATTAACTTGACACGTTCTGATAAGCGGCCTCCTGGGGCCTCCTGGGAGCCTCCTGGGAATCTCCTGGAGACCCCTGGGGCCTGTCCTGGGCGTCCTGCGGCCTCCTGGTGCCTCCTGGGCCTCCTGGGGACCTCCTGGAGCTTCCTCCTGGGCCTCCTGTGGCCTCCTGAACTCCACCTGAGGTTTCCTGAAGCATCTTGGGGCTCCCAGGGGGGATATCTAACCTGTGGCCGCTTGGGCCTCTCCAAATGGAGGGGGGGGCACAAGAGCAGGAAAAATCAACGAATCGACACCGGATGTGTATTAACTTGACACGTTCTGATAGAGGGCCTCCTGGGGCCTCCTGGGAATCTCCTGGGGGCCCCTGGGGCCTGTCCTGGGCGTCCTGCGGCCTCCTGGACCTCTCTGGGGCCTCCTGAGGCTCGCAGGGTCCCATGGAGGATATGTAACATGTGGCCTTCTGGGCCCCCAGGCTGGACCACCTCTTGCGCAGCATCTGAGAGCTCAGAGTTGCGAGAATATCTTGTGCGAAACAGGCCGGACCACCTTGCGCACGGCATCTCAGATCTCAGAGTTGCAAGGATTTCTAGGCGAGACGGGCCGGACCACCTCGCGCAGGGCATCTCAGAGCTCAGAAGTTCGAGGATGTCTCAGGCGAAACGGGCCGGACCACCTCGCGCGCGGCATTGGGGAGATCAGAATTTCGAGGATGTCTCAGGCGAAACGGGCCGGACCACCTCGCGCGCGGCATCTTGGAGCTCAGAGTTGCGAGGATGTCTCAGGCGAAACGGCCCGGACCACCTCTCGCGCGGCATCTGGGAGCTCAGAGTTTCGAGGATGTCTCAAGCGAAACGGCCCGGACCACCTCTCGCGCGGCCTCTCAGAGCTCAGATTTAGGAGGATGTCTCAGGCGAAACGCTCAATCCCGGACAACTCAGAAACGAGAGTTGTGAGGATGTCTCAGGCGAAACGGGCCGGACCACCACATTTGTTTGAGGATGTCTCTGCTTAGCTTTCCCTCGGCCGGAATTAGCTTCTATCACAACAGCACCCCGTTCAGCAAGCTGTTTGGGGAATAATCCAAAAATAATCCAAAAATAGTCCACGGACTATTTTTTGAGTTTTTTGGGACCTTTTTGGGGCATTTTTGGTGTATTTTTCATTTTTCGTCGAAAATCCACCTGTAGGGGGACAGGCCCGACTTCCACCCAGTGGTGCGGTCTGCTCCCAAGGATCGCGGTTTCATCAATACTCCATGCCCTTCCACGATTGGCGGAGGGTGCCGTCCCCCCTTCGGGAGAGGTGCCGTGCACAGTCGTGCGGTACCGGGAGGTTGGCATGCTGCGTGGGACCGCATCGCTGAACAGACAGGTGTCGGTGGCCGACGCGCCACGAGTAACATATCCCCAGGCAGCGATGCCGCAAGATTCGACATCTATTGATTGTGCGTTCCGCCAGGCCTTGCCCCCTCCCCATCCTTTCCTGCGCCTCCTTCTCCCTCCCTTCCTCCCCCTTCCTCCCCTCCGCCTCCTCCTCCCTCTCCCTGCCTCCCTCCCTCCGCCCCCTCGCGCCCCCTGCCAGGTCTTCCCTCTCCCCCTGCACCTCCCGCCTGCCCCCCCCCCCCGCTCCGCTTTGCCCCCCATCCATGTGCAAGGGCTTCTATGTTCCTCCCCACTGTCCCCGCGCACGTGATGAATGTACCCCAAGGGCTACCCAAAGCGTGGGTCCGTCTTCGTTCAGGGCCCTTGCCCTCCGCGGAAAATGGAAGTCATCGAATCGAGACCTCTGGCAGATGGCCCTGATTGGAGGCTTGTCCGAGTCCGTAGTCTTTTCGGCCTTCATGTTCCGCTCCTTCCCCTGCCCACTTGCCGGCGCGCCTGATGGAGGCGATCCGGGCGCTGTTTCGCAAGTGGCTGTCCGACGGGCCAAGGCCTTTGGAAAGGGCCGCCGCGGGAAGGGATGTCAGCGCCTTGCTGGAACCACCACCGGGAAACGCCCGGGGCCCCGTGTGGACGGCGGCGATGCCGCTCACCAGCTGCAGCAGCTCTGCGAGGTTGACCCCGTGCGGGCGATGACAAAAACCCCGGGGATAATAAAGTTCGGGGTTCTGGCGGGTATAATAAAACATTTCCCCGGGGAAGGCAAGTTATGATGCTGATGACGATGACGATGTCGATGACGATGATGATGACGATGACGATGACGATGACGATGACGATGATGATGATGATGATGATGATGATGATGATGATGATGATGATGATGATGATGATGATGATGATGGTGATGCTGATGCTGATGCTGATGCTGATGATGATGATGATGATGATGATGATGATGATGATGATAATGATGATGATGATGGTGATGGTGATCCTGGGCGCTCGGCACCTGCCGCACGTTCGTAACGTGGGCAAACTGAACTGGTGAGAATCCCACAGCCCTGCCACACGCTCGTGATTGTGGACGCTGGTGTGGTGAGACCACCATGGCCTTGCTCAGCGTTTTTGATGCTGTTGCTAGTCAAGATGAGATGATAGCAACTTCGGTTCGGAACTTTCCCCGTGGTTTGGAACGTTCGGCCTCCGCGCCCCTCTCCACAATGAAATCCGATTGGACGGGGATGAAAAAATAGGAGGGGGAAGGGGGGGGGGGTAGGCTCCATTATCGCCCGCACTCGGTTACGCAACATTCTCTTCAACTCGAGGTGCTCCCTGTGCTCCATCCCGCCGGCACCTGCCGCTGGCACCAGCCAACCCAAGTCGCCTCGGCCTTTCCACGCTGAGGTCGGACGTGGTTCTCTTCTTGCGCACGTTCTCGACTGCCACGTCTGTGGACGAAAATGATATCAACATTTGTGCGTTACCTGGCGCGCGGCTGCCGCCTTGGACGCTGCTACCTCCGGACTTCCCATATTTTTGGCTAGGCCACCAAAGCTCCTCTTGGGCTGGGTTCGGCATGTTAACACAAAAAGATTTAGAGCACAATGTTCATGTCCGGATATGGGGACTGTTCGTTCGTTGTGAGTGGCTCTTCCCGGAGGGACCCCCGCTGCCCTTGGTGGCCTTGGTGGCCTGCTTGTCTGTGCTTACTATGCGGCGCCGGGTGGTGATGTGGACACCTGGGCGGAGATACTCCAAGATTTCAAGTTTCTCAATAGAAGCCACCCAAGATGGTCGTTCCTGTTGATCGGTGATGCGAACATGGTCCTAGATCACCCAACTGACTGTCGATGTGCTCACCGTCATTTCGCCAATCCGGACCTGACGCAACCATCTCTCGGTTTATCTCGGACGCGGGTTTACGCTTATGAAATGCGGCTCCACCCTCACAGCTATTCGGAGGGAGGTTTCTTGATCAGATGCTCGACTGTGTAGAACTTTGACGCTGTACTGCGGTGGACCGCCGATGGCTCAGCACCCTCAAATCGGCTACACGTAAGAGTGACCCTGGGTAAGAGTGACCTTTGGTGCGCGGCTTCTTGGGGGCCGCGGGGGGGCCAAACACCAGCGCGCAAGACGCCACTGCGGCCTCGCGCCAAAGGTCACAATGGGCGATCGGGGACCCCAATGGGCCCGCACCAAAGGTCACTCCGGCGAAGGGTCACTCTGACGTGTAGTCGATCCAACGCCCTCGGCCTGCACGCCCGCACGCGCGCAAGCCCAGTGCAGACGCAGCAAGGGAGCGCTGGTCGGCTCCTCCTCCCGAGCCGCTTCTTGGGGGGGGCGGCCCCGAGGCCCGAGGCCGGCCTCCCCGTGGTTGGGCAGGGACCGACCGTCCCGGCATTCCTATAACTAGTCCTGCCACGAAATGCTCTTAGGACCCAAAGATGTGTGAAGGACAACAACAATGTTCTTAGAGCATGATACCCGAGAAAAAATCTCAATCACGGCTATACAGGGCTAGGGGGCTATAGGGCTGCTGAGCTATAGGGCGCTATATAGAGCTATGGAGTTGTAGGGCTACAGGACTATTAGGCTACAGGGCTATAGGGCTTAGGGCTATAGGGCACCCCCGGGCACCCCCGGGCACGCCCGGGCACCCGGGCACCCCCGGGCACCCCCGGGCACCCCCGGGCACCCCCGGGCACCCCCGGGCACCCCCGGGCACCCCCGGGCACACCCGGGCACACCCTGGGCACTCGGGCCCCGGGCACCCCTGGGCACACGGGCACCCAGGCGTGCAGCGAAAATCGGCGACAACCTAACCTAACCATATGAATCCGCTAGGACCCCTACAGAGGCAAGCCCTGATTGGGGAATAAGCCCGATGTGTTAAAACAAGACAGACTCCGCCAGACATGTTCTGAGAACATCTTTCGTGGAAGCCACAAGAGGTTATTAGAGCATCGTTTGGTAGGGCCCTCGGCGAGCCAGGACGCTTCGCCACTGCCTGACAAGAGGGGCCTGAATTTGGACGCCCGAAATGGGTACGGAAAGAATGGGTACAATGCCCAACAACAAATGCTGCCCCACACCAACAGCGGCCGCTGTTGGGCAGGCGGCCCCCTGTCTCGAATGGACGCAGGCCGCGGCGGCGTGGACAGCGAGTCCTGTTCAGCATGAACAGGAACTGCTGTTGGGCATTGTACCCATTCTTTCCGCACCCACTTCGGGCGTCCAAACTGGACTGGAGACAGACCGGCCGCCGTGACCGCTGTCGAGGCGCCGGAAACACGCTCGGGTCTCTGCTCCTCGAGCCCGGGCGCCCCGCGGCCCCCGCTGGGCCCACCGCGCGCGCGCGCCGCGCCGCTTCCGTGGCCGGCTGGCCGCGCAGAGAGCACGCGGCCCTCATGTACGCTACTCTTATGTCGGGCGTGTCCCCCTACAGGGGGATTTTCGACGAAAAATAAAAGATACCTCCCAAATCCCCCCAAAAGGTAAAAAACATACTCCAAAAGTAGTCCCCAGACTATTTTTGGAGTATTTTTTTGATTTTTTTTGGGGTATATTTTTTTTTTCGTCGAAAATCCTCCTGCAGGGGGACAGGCCCCTCATGTACGCTACTCGTGATGTCCACTGCGGTGTTCCTTGCGCTGCTCGTCTGTGCCATCTGTGCGCTGCGGTGGGCTGTACACTGGGCGGTCTGCTGGCTCGCCGCTGGTCGTGCCATGTGTCGGCACGCCCCAGACTGGTGTGGCCACCAAGGCGCCGGGGCACTGCTGTTGTGGCAGTGGCGTGTCCTGAGGAGGAAGCAAGAACCATACGGCCACACGCAAGAGTGACCCCAGGCAAGAGGGGCCTTCGGTGCGCGGCTCTTTGGGGGCGGCGGGGGGGGCCAACACACGAGCGCGGAAGACGCCACTGCCGCATCGCGGGTTCGGCCATCCGGGGGCCCTGGTGAGCCCGCTCCTCCTCCTCCTCCTCCTCCTCGCTCCTCCTCCTCCTCCTCCTCCTCCTCCTCGCTCCTCCTCGATCCTCCCCCTCACCCTCCTCCTCCTCCTCCTCCTCCTCCTCCTCCTCCCACAGGTCATTCCGGCGAAGGGCCACTCCTACGCGTGGCCGACGCTGCGCTGTGGCTCGCCCGCCCCCCGGGCGTGGGACCGAGGCAGCCTCAGAGGCCGAAGAGGACGGCTCGGGACCAGGGGGGCCGAGAGGTCCCCGGGCCCGGCCCACGCCCCGAGCGGCACCGAGCCGACAGGCCTGCCCAAGCTCTCCGGCCGGCGTGCGGAGCCCATGAGAAACGTATAGGACGAAGCCAGGGCGAGGATCTCGCCGGGGGACGACACATCGAGAATCTCTGATGGATCCGGCGGCTCCGGAGGATGCCTCGAGCGCCGTGGCCTTCTCAGAGCGTCCCGGAAGGCTCCGAGGGCGCCCGGGGACGCTCTGGAACGGATGTGTCCTCGTTCCCTGGCCCCGCCCGAAGGCGGCCCGGGGCCCGCTCTTCTGCCCCCAGGTGCCCCCCCCCCAAAAGACACCCACACCACGGGGAGAGGCACAAGATTCCCCACCATGGTCCTGCACCCCCCTGGGAAAGAGATGCATCTGTTTCGTCTTTTCCCCAACTGTTTCGTGGGGTTGAAACAGCTGCGGCCGACGCAAGAAACATCGAATCGCGCGGCACCCGGTGCGAACATTGAAGTTGAGAGACGCGAGGAGACGGACTGGACCGCGGGCTAGAGTTGAATTACCTTTCCAGGATAGTTGAGGACCTAGGAGCCCTCCGTAGGGACTCTCCAGGGACATGATTGGGAATACTTTGTGACCTTCAATGGTTCCCACCTCGCCTTTGGCCCACAACGCAGGGGCACAGTGGAGGGATGGGATGGGCCGAAGGCCACTAGATACTTTTGACTGATACTTATGACTGTAGTAGTATGCTCTCCTGATGAAGCCGCCGTGAGAGTCCAACAAGTCTCAGCCAAGGGGATGGAATTGGAAGCACATTGCGTGCAATTAGGAACATGTGACGAGGCTAGTGGAAACGAAATGAAATTCGAGCGACAAGCGAAGTGCCAATGCCAGTTGGGGACACGGCCTGCGAAGAAAATTTGCGCCAGCACAAGTCAACGCCGACGCAAATGACAGTGGGGGACACGGGTGACAAAGGACACTGGCGCCAGCAGAAGGCAATTCTTCAACGCGGAAAATCAATGTTTTGGAAACGACGCTCCGTGCCATGACGCAAATGTCGTCCCGTGCCGTGCTGATACGGGAGATCCTGTTCAACACGACTGTGAATAAACTTCTGGCGAGCGTTCAACAGAATCCGCAATACTGGATAGTCGCGGCATGCGCAATAGCATGATGAAATCAACGTCGTGAAACAACATTGAACACAAGTGCGACCTGCTTGAATATCACTCCAGTGAGAAGCGCTACCACAAAATACGATGTCATGATCATATACCTCCATGGCAGGCCAGACAATGTGATCCCAATTGGGTGCAACAACTTCCGACCAATCTATGTTCGCAGAAGTCAGGGAACGAGGCACTCACATACTCCCCGGCCATCCACCTGACACTGTGCCACTGCCATCCGCCCTACACCTGCCTCTGCACGTGCACGCTGCAGTGACGATAAGAAGGCGTCTGCTCATGACAGCCGCACGGGAGGTGTCTCACGGGTGTCTTACGAGCGAGAAGCGCACAGGCTCGTACTCCATCGCCGCGCCTCGAGCACGCACTGGAATACCCTCAGCATCATACGATTAGCTGTGCGTGCACGTTTTAGCACGGTTGTAATTAAGTGAAGGGGCCCCTGGACACACAAATAAATACGGACAAATAAGAATATTCCCCATATTTTCCATATTATCGGGGTTTCTGCCTTCCCCCCCCGCTGCCCATATTTTCACATATTTTCCTGGAAGTCGACGATTAATAGTGTCTGTGTGTTTCTTTCTCTCCTGAGTAAGATTCGTAGCGGCCTCGACGCCCGATCTTGCGAGACTCCCAGGGCGTGCCGCGTCGGCCACCCTGGGCCTCAAAATCGAGAGACGGCTCGCCGCTTGTGCCCCGCCGCCAGCCCAAACAGCGAGCATACATCGGGCGTACCCCTGCAGAACCTGCCAAAGAGGGGGCGCCGTCCATGCGTGTAGGGTGCTCCGTCCATGGGTTTTGCGCAGGGACTGCGCCATTGGTTGCGCCATCCATATGCTGCGTCTTCGGTTGCGCAACCGCTTATGGCATCCGAGGGGTGCACCATAGGTTGGGCACTCGTCGGTCGAGTATAAAGCGGCACACTGCTGGTTGCGCCATAGGGTGCGCACTCGGCAGCCTCAAGTCGTGCTGTTGACTGCGCCATGGGTTGCGCACTCGTTAGCCAAACTTGCAAAAGGCCTGCTGTTGGTTGCGCCATATGCTGCGCACTCAACGGTCAACAATCGAACCTGCTTCGGGCGTTGACAGAACTGGGTTTAATGGAACCTGGTTTAATGATGTGTACCTGGGGGCGCCCCCCCCCGCCCCGTTCCGCTAACCGGAACTGCCGTCACCCGAAAAACACCAGTTACGGCAACCCTGGTTTAGTGAATTTTGCCAATTGAAGGGCCCCAAGGCCCTACCACTAACCGGGTCCCCTTACCCGGGGTCCTGGCTACACCCGACTGCTGCTGTTTGCGCCGTGAACTATGCACGCAACAACTGGAAATGCCACGGCCGGCTATTGGCTGCGTCGTTGGTTGCGCACTCGGCGGCAGGAAACGGA
This sequence comes from Prorocentrum cordatum, assembly GCA_963575745.1. Taxonomy (NCBI): domain Eukaryota; class Dinophyceae; order Prorocentrales; family Prorocentraceae; genus Prorocentrum; species Prorocentrum cordatum. Next base: position 127,757 of record CAUYUJ010004448.1, read on the forward strand.
ACGACCCCCTCACGGGCGTGACCAGGCAGGCAGTCAGTCAGCCAGTCAGACAGCCAGTCAGACACTCATCAATCACCAATGAATTTGTTTCTCGACAGATCGCTGATTTTCGTCATCTTTGGTCTCAAAGAGAATCAAAGAGTGGGCAGTGCGAAGTGCCCATGACTCCGTGGCGATCCCATAGAGGCCACCCAGATGGGGCCCGAGTAGATGGGACCAGAGGGTCGCGACACCTCGACGATGCATCGGCGACGCAGGCGTGGAAGAAAGCGGGCTCCGCATCGCGCCGCATCGCCGATGCATCGGCGATGCGGAGCGATGCTTCGACCCCATCCACTGCAACACCATCTGGGAGGCCTGGGTCCCAAGACCCTCCAGGCGGTCTCCTGGAGACCCCCCAAGAAGGCACGGCGGCGGGCCGGACGGACGCAGGCCGCCAGAGGGGGCCAGCTCTCGCGCAGACCAGGCTGGGCAGATCTCGACACACGCATGGGAGGGGAGGGGAGGGGAGGGGAGGGGAGGGGGAGGAGGAGGAGGAGGAGGAGGAGGAGGAGGAGGAGGAGGAGGAGGAGGAGGAGGAGGAGGAGGAGGAGGAGGAGGAGGAGAAAACTCGCCATCTCGTCGGGGCGCAACTTTTACTTCCGCCGGCCTTCGGGTTGTTTTGAACTCCTCTGGGGCCGTCTTGGGGTCCTCTTGGCTCGTTTTCGGGACCTTTCGGAGGTCTCTTGGGCCGTCTTGGGGCGATCTTTGGAGCCTCGCGGGCCGTTTTGGACAATTCTTGGCCCGAAAAGGCAAGAACCCCTTAAAACCTGCAAGAACCATCGACACATCAAGGTTTTCTGCCCCTGTGGGCCCTCTCGGGAACCCTCTGGACGGCCTCTGGAACCATCTTGACGCTCTCTTGGGCCGGCTGGAGGCCCTCTGAGCCTCTCTTGGGGCCGTCTTGGTGCCTTCCAGGGCCGTTTACGAGTGGGCCGTCTTGGAGCCCTCTGGGGTTGTTTTGGGGCCCTCTGGCGCCGTCTGCGCGCCCTCTTGGACCGTTATCCGCCTCTTTGGGGGGCCTCTGGGGCAGTCTTGGGACGAGCTTTGGGGCCTCTTGGGCTGTCTGGGGCCCTTCTGGATCCGAAAAAAGCGAGAACCCGAACAACCTTAAACCACCTACTTTTGGCCTCCTCTGGCCCTCTCGGGGGCCCTCTGGAGAGCCTCTGGAACCGTCTGGAGGCTCTCTTGGACCGGCTGGAGGCCATCCGAAGCTCTCTTGGGGCCGTCTTTGGGTCGTTTTGGCACCCTCTTGGGCAGTCTTGGGGCCCTTCAGCCGCTTCACTCAGCAAAAATACAAGGAAACGGGCCGTGGAAGGCGCCCGCGGGCCGCTTCATTATAACAAATAACAAGAAAACGGCCCCCGGGCGGCCATTAGCAACCACACGTGCGGCCCTCGCCCCTCCCCTGGACCCCTCCCGAGAGGGCTTCGCCCCACCAAAACGTCATCATTCGTACCTCGCTCCTTCCGTTACCTGCAAAATCCTTAGGGTAATCCACGTTTTTGGCCTCCTCTGGCCCTCTCGGGGGCCCTCTAGAGCGCCTTTGGAGCCGTCTGGAAGCCATCCGAAGCTCTCTTGGGGCCGTCTTTGGGTCGCTATGGTGCCCTCTTGGGCCGTCTTGGGGCCCTTCAGCCGCTTCACTTAAAGGAAACGGGCCGTGGAAGGCGCCCCTGAGCCGCTCCACTCGACAAAATACAGAAAGAAAGCGGCCCCCAGGGCGGCCATTAGCAACCGATCGTGCGGCCCTCGCCCCTCCCCTGGACCCCTCCCTAGAGGGCGTCGCCCCACCAGAACGTCATCACTCGCACCTACATCTATTCCTTATACAAACAGAAAATGATACCGGAGAAAAAACCCAATCATTTTTTTTTAATATTTCAGTTGCTCCCTTTATAATCGGGCTATGGGGCGGGCTACAGGTTTATAGGGCTATAGGGCTATCGGGCTATAGGGCTATCGGGCTATAGGACTGCAAGCTCTGATTGGGGAACTAACTCCATCCTGCTCCTGCCGCAGCACCTGTGGGCGACGTGAGGCGAGGCGAACGCGCGGTGTCGGTCCAGCGGGACCGGGCCCTACGAGGGCAGCGCGGGGGGCCGGGGCGCTCAGGAGGCATGCTGCGAGCAGGAGTCGGAGGCTGGATTTGGGGTTGAAGGCCTCAGACGGGGAGGTGATATTGCTCGCCGCTGCCTCGTTCGTGTGAGGAGTATCTGCCACAGTCGTTCTGGATCCTCGGCGCCGCTCTGAGGGTGGCCATCTGCATCCGTGAAGTGAAGGTCAGAGCCAGAATCGGAGATACGTTCGCAGGAGTCGGAGAGATGGGCGCAGGATAGGGAACCGAGCTCTATACACCGACGCGTGTTCTGGGCCTGCCCTGAATCTTGCAAACAATAAAGCGGATCCTGGTGTCTACGGGATCCTGGTGTATACATTTCTCGGTGCCTCCCCAAGCAAGCGGGGAAACAGGCATACACCACACCACCCCGACGCCGCCCTCGACCCTCAACAAAACTCCTGGGATTCAAGAACGGCCCTCCACTGGTAATGTATAGCTTCCGATCTCCGAGCAGGAGCCGGAAGCTGAGGAGCGGAGGCGAGGGCACACGGCAAAGAACACGGGCATGACGGGCAGCCGCATGGCCACCACGGCGGCCGTGGCGCTCCTGCCCTCGCCCACCCCGCGGCCCAGCCTCCCGGCGCACCGCTCCGGGCGCGCCTCCGCCCGGCGCCTCCCGGAGCCGCCCGGCGCCCTCTCGAGCGAGGCGGCGCGCGCACCTCGACGAGGGTACGGTCGGCCTCGATTGGACAGGACACGCGAGAGGGCACAAGAACCTTCCGAGGGCCACATCGCCATGGGAGCGTAAGGAGGCACGTGTCGCGAGGCACAGGACACAAGGGTACCCTTGAGCTGGCAGGGTCGACCTGCTACTCCGGGCCGACTGTAGTGTGAGGAACCAGAGGGAGAGCAAGCGAGAGTAGAGGGACAGGATGCAGAGGAGGTAAAGGTACAGAGAAAACCAGCAGGGAGGAGGAGAGTTAGGAGGATATATAATCTGATTATCATACGTGCACTGCTGTGAAGTTGCTGTGTACATCATCATCGTTCAATGGCGCGCAGTTCCCTCAGAACGATCACTGCAACACCCATTTGATCACGTGCTACGCCGCTGCGACTCGCAGTCCGAGCGTCCATGGGCGGGGCCATGAGATCCGAACTCACCACGGGCCTTCCCCCGTCAGGGAGGAGGGTTCGGAGAGGAGGTCTGGGACGACCTCGGAGTGTGCTCGAGTGCCGTGTTGTACCCACAGCGAAGGGAGGAGTGCCCTCGGGCAGTGCATGGGGCCACCGTCAGTTGCAGAATTCCTGCGAGGAGACATCGGCGCTGACAAGAGCCACAGGGCAAGCAGGGGAGAGGCAGGACGGGGAAAGAAAAGCGGGCCGTTTGCACGAGAGCATGCGCGTTTTCTTGCACATACTGGGAACTCGGCTGTCGAGTTCGAAAAAGAAACAAAACCCATATACACAAACTTTTTGCGCTCCGCGCAGATTTCTTGGATCCGCGCCTGGGCCCCCCGGCGGCGCCTCCGGCGCCTCCCCTGGCGCGCGGTCCAGCGCGAATCCAAGAAATCCGCGCGGAGCGCCAGAAGTTTTTGTTTATGTGGTTTTCTGATTCTTCTTCTTCTACGAGTGGCGGCGTCACCCGAGATTCTGCCCAACTTCTCGGGGAACCAATGCAACACACACACAGTCCACGCACTCCACGACCAGCCACGAGGGGCGCGGGTCCGAGGCACGAGCATCCCCTCGCCGAGGGTCCGAGCGGGTAGAGTGATCCCCACTCGCAGAGGTTCTCAAAGCGGCGTCACCTGAAATTCCGCTAAGCGTCTCGGGGAACCCTCGGGGATGGACAGGCCCCCCTTTAGTAAAACGTGCTTCAGTGAAAAAGACCTCGGGCCCAGACCTGGCGGGCGCAAGCCTGGGAGATGACGGCCGCGGCGCCCTCTCGAGAACCGAAAAGGGACAATTCACGAATCGACCTGTCAGGGTGGGGGTTTCTGTCCACCCCCGAGCCAAGCGTCTCGGGGAACCCGTGCAGCACACAGTCCGCGCAGCCCACGAAGAGGGGAGCACGAGAGCGCGGGTCCGAACCGCACGAGCCCCCTTCGCCGAAGGCCCGAGGCCCAGTGCCACGCGGAGGCCCGGGAGCGTGAGCGCGAAGAGCCTAAAAGGCACCTTTCCAGCGCCCTGCTTGCTCAGCAACGCCGTTCTCGTTATCATTACCAGAAGCACCAACAAATCCTTATCAACATGACCATCAGCATGTCATCATTTATCATTATCATCAAGATGTCGTTACCATTATCATTATCATCCTCAACCCATCTGCCAACTGTGCTCAACACTCCCATCCGCTGCCTTCTGGTTCGCGCGCGCGCGGACCTAAACCGGGCAGGGGATCTGATTGTCGCGGTCAGTGTACGGCCAGGCTCTGCGAACTCCGTGGGTCGCTCACGTTTTTTGTTTTGTTGTTTCTCTCTCTCTCTGTCTCTCCCTCGCTCCCCCTCTCTCTCTCCTAATCTTGCTTTCTCTCTCTCTCTCACTCTCTGTTCTCTCTCTCTCTCTCTCTCCCCCTCCTTTCTTTCTTCACTTCTCTCTCTCTCTCTCTTTCTCTCCATCTTTACCCATCGTAGCGATGCTAGCACAGGGAACCGATCAGAAGGGCCCTGGCGGGGGTAGCATGAAGGAGCATGTGTGCCACCCTTTCTCGCATCCGGCCACTGACGGCGAAAACGATCCTGCCAACGTACGGCACCTTGTAGCATGAGTGCGATGACATCTGTACCCTCACGGATGCGTTCCTCGGCCGATGGCCCTGCCACACAAGCGGGGACAAGTGGGTGGACAGGCGCAGCTGGCGAGCGACGAGCGGTGCGGGGGTGCGGTGGAGGGTGGGGGTAGGAAAGGGTCATGACCGCCAGCAGCACGGCGCCCATGCCAGCGACAGCCAGGTCCTTCCACGAAACCGTTTGGGAAGAAACGCGCGAAGCAACTTTCTTCCGATCGACATCTGCCACCTCAACCCTCGAGGTCCGCCGATGCGTCTCCCGTCTTCCCGCCGCCAGGCGTGGCCCCATAGCGCCCCTCCAATCGTCCAGCGTGGTAAAGCGGAACATTGTGAACATGCTCCTGCGGCGGCCGTTAGTCCTTTCCTCCTCCTCCTCCTCCTCCTCCTCCTCCTCCGCATTCTCTTCTCCTCCACGCCCCCTCTACCTCATCGCAGCACCGACTGCCTCCATCCTCTCACTAGCTCGCGACCCAGGTGGACATGTCGAAGATTCGGGGGCGGCGGCTGAAAGACCGACGAAAAACACCTGGGCAGATTCCGTGAGCAGGACGAGCGCGCCACGGGTTAGGCACCACGGGGCGCAGAACTATGCATGGCGCGTGGGATGTGCATGGTTCGTCTGGATCTCGCGCCACAGTGTTATATGAGACACAGGCGATGATACGCTGTGGGGATGCCACGCGCATGCATGTTGCATATGCCTGCGTATCTATGCTGGCCGCTCCTCGGGACTGGCCATCGCTCGGACGTCCATTCCCTGTGTTTCTGTTCGGTTTCGTGCGTGGTTCTTTCGCAAAATGATCAAGGATGCTCCTCGATAGTTTTCGCCGAAAGACAAATCCACACGTCCGAGCGATGCCAAATGCGTATCTATGCTGGCAGCTCCTCGGGAATGGGAAGTGGACGTGCGACGCAGCCTTTTCCGCGCGGCAGGCGACGGCGCGAGGGCCCTCGTGGGAGCCGCTGCGGGCCCAAGAGAGCCAATCAAAAACGTCCCGGACCATCGATCCTCGATCCTCCTCCTCCTCCTCCTCCTCCTCCTCCTCCTCCTCCTCCTCCTCCTCCTCCTCCTCCTCCTCCCCCTCCCCCTCCCCCCCCCTCCCCCTCCCCCTCCCCCTCCCCCTCCCCCCTACACTCCGCGCCAGTCCTCCTCCACTGCCCCTCTGCCGGTGATAGAGGTGTAAAGGGTTAAAACGATGTAACGTTTTTCCCTCGCGGTCGATGCCCAACACGGGATAACTAATTGAACGAGCGCGGTCAGATCCTGGGGAACCGAGAAAGCAACGTCGGCACAGAATACGGTACCCTTCAAATCTAGTGCCCCAATCGAAGTAGCCGTTCGTTCAAGGGACCGCACCCGGAAATGAAGCAAGCGGCCGCGAAGGTGTACCATGCCAGTGGCTGCTCAACAAGCGTCGTGACAACTTTATTATTATGCTACAGCAACCGCTCGCAGACTACCGACTTAATCGGCACTGCAAAACACAAGAATGGGCGCGCAGAAGCCAGGTTCCCGCGACAAACTGCGGCAGCGAGCCGCTGCAGCTCCCAGCCGCTCAGCAAGCCTGAACGCCAACACTCGGTATCGTTCAAAATCTCAAAAACGTAAGCGAAAGCATTCGGTATCGTTCAAACTCTGCAGAAAGCATGTTCACTGCGCTCACTCCTCGACCAAGCTCGGAAACTACGGGAGGCCATTCTTGAACTTCTCTCCTCGGCGTATGCGACATTGCTGTGGGCGTAGGAGAACATGCCGTCAATCACCTCCACGATGAGGTTTCTGGGGATGCTATCCTTCGTCGTCGGGCCTGCGCGCGTGTCGCGCGTGTCGCGCCACAGGGAGCTCTCCGGTCTGCTTCGTCTGGAGCTGGTCGGCCGCGTGCCTGCGCTCGCCTTCCTCGTGGTTGCTGGAAGGTGGTCTTTGATCCCTCTCGTGCGTGCAGCCGAAAACCCACTTGTGCGTGTGCATTGTGTATATATACATGTATATATATATATATGTGTGTGTGTGTGTGCGTGTGTGTGTGTGTGTGTGTGTGTGTGTGTGTGTGTGTGTGTGTGTGTGTGCGGGTGTATGTTCTCTTGCTCGCGCGCCCTCTGGCTCGCTCGGCTGCGACCTCGCGTTGATTATCCCGTTCTCGGCGCTGCGTGCCCGTCGCAGGGAATATGTGTGCCCTGAGAAGAGACCCCAGGGCCCGAGACACCTGGGAGCTGACGGCGCAGACGTCAACGTAGGTCGACGATGCCTTGGGCGAGCGTCCAGGCCAGCTTCCAAGGCTCCAGGGCCAAATCTGCGCATCCCAACTATTGTTCCTGGCGATGTAGACATGCTGTCTGCCTGGGCAGCGGAGATTCTTGACCTGCTCCAAGATGTCGGCCGCAATCAAGATGAGGCCGAACGCGTTGCCTCGTCGACCCCGTAGCCCGAGCCGGCGATGGCCGAGCCCCTGCTTGCCCACTCACTCCGGAGAAACTACTTCCCGCCAGGGTGGCTCAGGAAAGGGCCAGGATGGTTCTGGCCGTTGACTTGCGAGATGACCGCCAAGCTCCAGCTGGAGAGGCGCTCGGCGTCCACAGAAGCAGCTGTGAGGCGCGGCGGTGCAAGGCTTCCACGCGTGACACATCATCTTGTTGTTGAACGTGGACTGCCGGGGGGGACTCAGGCCGGGGCCATATGGCCACCAGAACATGGTGGGTCCTTAAATCATGCATTGCTACTGCCTGCTGCTCCCGGTTGTTGCTGTCCACGTGGTTCACCAAGTCTCAGTTGGGCCCGATCCGTAAGTGTCGGCGCACGGGCAACATGCCGGTTTTCACCTCGCCCCCACATATCTCCACGATGTCCATGCCGTCGTTGTGAGGGAACAGGAGGGGCAGTTTTTCTGTATGGTCGAGGCCACCATAAAATGTCCACCCTGGGGTCCAAGACCTGCTAGGGCTGATGAGCTCAGCAACCGCCAGGCGGACAGGCCCGCCGTGTAAGTAGTGATCACCTCGTCCTCGTCGCAGTCTGGCCCTGCTTGAATTTCTCCTTAGGGCGTTATCACTCGTCAGCGGGGGGCGCCCTGACCCATTGACGCGAGGCCCTGGAGGCCGTGCCTCCAGCAGCCCAGGGGCTGAGCCCCTAATGACCACCTCGGCATGGGACTGTTTGGTCGTGGGGGGCTCGTTGCGCGAGGTCTGGCACGTCGTGGCTGGTCGATAAAACTGAAGGAAGCGTTCGGGCCCCATGTTCAATGTGCCGTCGCCGCTCGCAGATCAAGGACCTGGCCGACCTGCAACATGCGCATGATGCTCGCGTGACCGCCCAATTAACTAGGATCCAATCGTTCCGTCGTCAGCAAGATGATGGCCACGACGGCGCTAGGCGCCTTGGGGGGGTTGGATCTGACGCATGCGATACATGCTGTAGTGAAGGGCGCGTAATTGAGGAACGTGTAATCTACTGCTCGTGCGGGGCGCCCATGGTGCCAATGTGCTCCGTGCCGCTTGGCTGTTGCGCGTGCTTGCGTTTCCCAAGTGATCCAGAACAGGCGGCAATCGTGATTGATCATGATTGGGTTGAGCTGGTCCGTCGCGGCCTTGGCAAAATCGGCCGCGCGGTGGCCGCTGTGACCGTGCGCCCGTTGCGCCTGGGTAGCGCTGCCTTCTAATCCTAGCGCCCGCGCGGCCGCGCGATGGGGCGGGTGCTGGCCCCCTCTCCTGCCGGGGCAGATCGGCGGGGTCGGCCCGGCGGGCCGGCGCGGCGAATTCCTAGCGCGGGGAGGCTCAGGTGGCGGTGAAGTCACCAGTCTGCGCCCCGCAGCCATGCGACCGAGCCAACAGTCTGCGCTCCAGAGCCTCTGGAGCTGCCAATCGGCTCTGCAGCGCTGGCCACTATAAGACCAAGCTCGTGCTGCCAAGACCGCAATGGCCAATTGCGAAGTGCCCGTGTGGGGGGGGGGGGGGCACCTCCGCGACCTCCGCGTCGTTGACGATGCGTCCGCGGATGCGCTGGGCGATCTTGCTTGGCCTGGGAACTGCGGTCGATGCGGTTCAAGATGAACTTGGTCTCCCGCGGTGGACGGAGTCGGCTGCGCCCGCTGCCCGCTGGTGCGTCGATGCCGTCGCGCGCAATGTCCGCGCGAAGGGCGATCCGCATGTGCTCGCCGGGAGGGGCCGGGGCCGCCGCGCCCGATGGCGCCGATGCCCGCCTCTCCGTCTGGATCGTCGTATCCGTCGCCGGGTGGGCGTCGCAGCCCGCGGCGCCCCTCGCGGCCTTGTCCGGCGGCTTGGCCGTCTGCGGGAGTTTGGCGAAGAAGATCCTCCTGAATGCGCGTCCGTCTCGGTCGTCGTCGTCGCGCTGGCCGCCGCCGCCGCCCATCTTTCGCAGGGCTAGCTGCTTTGGCGGTGCGCCTCCTGCGGGGTGCCGCGGTTCTCGCCGTCACCTACAGGGTGCAGCAGGTGGCCGCTCGGCGCCGGGTCGAGGCCGATGCGCTCGCTCGAGGGCTCCACTGAATCGTCTCCACCAAGCAAGGGCTGCGGATGTGAACGGTTCGTGCTCGTTGCCCATCTCCGACGCCTCATTATGAGCCTGCGCGGGCGGACAGTAGCCGCGGAAGGGCTGGCAACTGTGCGCCGTCGTCCTCCGCAGCCAGGGCCCGCGCCCCGCGCTCGCTCGCGGCGCCCTCCCTAGACGTCGCGGCGATGGGCCAGTGGATCTCCCTGTTCGCCCGCTAGCTATCTCTGCCAGCGCAGGCGACGTTCGAAAGATACATCATGTTCCCCTCCCGCGACTGTCGCTGGTTCGCCGGGGCCTTGGCCGCCAGCCGGCTCTGGTAAGCCACTGGTCGTCGCGCCATCCTGCTCGGGTGCTGTGGGCCACCGCCGCGCGGGGGCGGCGCGTGATGATGGCGTCGCGTCTCGCAGTCGTGGGCGCGCGAACGATATGGCTGACAGAAAGCTTGCCGCGCTGGGGGGTGACGTCTGTGTCTCGTCCTGGTTGACGCGGTGGGTTCGACTGGGGCTGTCGGTCGCGGCGCGCGCGGCGGGCGCGGCTCGCCCGTCGAAGGCTCTGGCGCCGCCGCCCGGTCTGGGGGGCCGAGCCCCCCGTGCCGCGGGAGTCGTCGCCAAAGAATCGAAAGTGCGCCATGGGGTCGCCACGCCCCCTCCACGTCCATGATGTCTCGCGCTCGCGGCGCGCCGTGCTCGAACTCCGCCGGGCAGATGGCGCGCGCGCGGTCGTCGCCGTCGAAGCTGGCGGCATGCGCTGCAAGGGTCGCTCCTCGCACCGTGGGTCGGATCGCGCACGCCTCCATCGTCGCCTGGGCGCCGTGCATCTTGTCGAAGGCGCGCCGCATGATGGGTCGAGAGTGGCGCTGGCGCGGGCTTGGATAGGTCGTTGGGTCTGGCCGCCGACTTCGCTTTCGTCGAGAACCTAACGGCGCCCGTGGCCAGTGCGCCAGAGAATGGGCGCGCCTGCGCGGCGTTGCTCGTGGAGAGTGGTGGGTCCTCTGGTCAGTTCGAGATCGGTGGCGGCGCGAGAACTGGGCCGCCTTTGGGTGGCCAGCTCGAGCCCGTGCCAGGCAGGGCGGGCCGCGTCGCGCTCTCTCCCGAAGCCGCAGGGGCGCGGAGAGCTGTCATCGAAGGTGGACTGGCGCAGCTGGGGAGGCACATTTCTGATCACTTCTGGCGCCTCCCCAGTCGGAGGCCCGCGTGCCCGACAACGGGGGTGACGTGCTGACCCGAGAGGGTGCCGCGCTGGCAGGCGCCCGGTGGCCGAGCCACCCGTGCAATTTCCCGCGGAGGGGGCGGGCTCCTCGCGCCGTCGGCACTGGTGCTTGACGAACCAGGGGCCGCCCCCAGCGCCGCCGGCGTTCTGGGCTCGCTCCATGACCTGCGCGGTCTACCGACGCGTGCATGGGCGCCCCTGGGCTACCCGCTCGGACGCAACCGAAGCCGGCGCAGAATCAGCCTAGGGCTGGGCCGCTTGCGGCCAGGATGCGTCGGGTCGTTGCAAGTCTGGCGCGCCTGCGCGTGGGGCTACGGGCGACGCTGCTGCGCGCCCCGCCGCCCGCGGGTCGGCTGCCTGTGGCGGGCCACGGTCCTGCGGGTCTCTCGTCGGCAACTGAGCGTTCCTGGCCATCCAGGGGGGATGGCCGAAGAGTGGTGCCGGTGATGTTTGTGGTGGTCCGTGCCGTCCTAGATCTGCAGAGGGCCATCGTGCATGGCCGCGGGGAACGGCGCCAGGGCTGGCTGCTGCCCGCGGCATTGCGGGCAGTCCATGGCCACGTGCTCCTCGGAGTCGCCCTCGTGGCACTTCAGGCGCTGGCCGTCGCGCGCGACGGGCTTCTTGGCACGGCCGCGCCCCTTTCTGGTAGTCCTGAACTTGCCATATTGCTCTTGCCCCTGGTATTGCCGAACCCTGCGATGGCGTCGCGGGCGCCCTTCTCGGTCATGTCGGCGAGGAAGGTCCCAGCGTGCTCGCCCTTCCCCGCGCCTTGGTGCTTCAAGGCTCTGCGGAGTTTACTTCCTGGCTCGCTCGCACGCCCGCGCCAGCCACCGGGCCTTGCGGTGTCCATGGGCCAAGGGTGGCGCCGCCGAGAAATCAGCCCTTGCAGGCCCTGAATTTCGTCTATGTTGTGCTCGCGGTTGCCGAAGGAGCTGGCGGCGTCGGCGTCGGTGCATGGGTCGGCTCCAGCGACTGGGCAGGCCCCCTGCCTGTCGGCCTCGGAGGCCGAGCCCCTAATGCTCGACCCAGCAAAGAGCCCCGCTGGTCCAAGCGCTGAAAGCTCTTGGCCGCACCAACCTTGGTCACCAATGGTGTCGGCCAGGTGGATTGGCACACCTGGGCCCGAAGGGCCACCTGGGTGGATCGCCGAGGCAAGGTTGCCGGGCGATCGATCCAGCGTGTGTCCAAGACGGCATAGCTGCGGACACGTGTACGTGAACTGCTGGGCGTTCGTGGGGCACTCCGCGTGGTGGTGCTGCAGGGCAATCGCCACCTGGTCACGGCCAGGATGGCGGAGGTACTCAAACATCCCCTTCCGGCCAGATTGCATGTCTCTCCATGTGTTGTATGTTGCGCCGATGCCGAAAAAGTCCACCAGGTTGGTTCAGTGTTGCGGAGTCGGCGAGGTTGGGCTCGTCGAAACTCTCCCTCGTCAAAGTACTGGCCAGTAGCCGCACTAAGGGGTGGTTTCGGTGTTGTTGGCCTGGTGTGTTGTACCCCCATCCTGGGTGCCGCGCACATAGTCGCGAAGGTGGTAGCACCCCTCCGTCTCCCTGCCACTGCGCCGAACCCTACGTGCTGGGGTGGGCTTGGGCCCCCGGGCCGAGCCCCCAGTGCTACTACCTTTGAACTTTGCTTGACTTCCCTGGCTGGGTGCCAAGCGTCCGGTCCCGAGCGCCAAGCACGTACTTCCTTAGCCGAACGCCCATCGCCAGATTGCAGGGGCCTGGCGGAAACGCCGCTGCCGTATTTGTTGATGTACAAGTCGTCATCCGGCTCCGATAAATCCAGGGACCATACCACGTGGTGGAAGTCCTCGTGGACCGAGGACATCGACACGGGGGCGCCCTCTCAGGCTGGCGACGTCAACGCGGTGAGCAACGAGGCGACGGCTGGGATAGCACGGGAGAAAAGAGGCGTCATGGGTAGGGCGCGAAGCAAACCTGCTCCGCTACAAGGTGTAATCGTTACAACACTGGGACGATCAGATCGTTCCCTCGTGGGCCAAGAAAATGATAACCCGGTTGGGGACGGCTGTTGTTTCTGTCCAGCACGGGATAACTAATGACACGGGTACGGTCGGATCCTGGGGACAGAGAAGGAAGCGGCGACACGGAATAGAGTACCGTTCGAACCCGGCGGCGAGGAGCAGCGGATAGGAGGAACAGAGTCGGGGAGGATGAGGAGCGGAGAAGGGACGAAAAGGTGTGAGGAGGGATGAGGAGGAGCATCGGTACGGCCACAAGGGTTCGTCAGTAGCTAGACCTAGCTCGCTGATGTGGCACTGCGTTGGAAGAAGTGCTGCGTGCAGGATGGATGATGATGATGATGAGGAGGAGCAGGAGAAGGAGGAGGAGGAGGAGGAAGAGGAGGAGGAGGAGGACGAAGAGGAGGAGGAGGATCGTACGCCACTGAACGGAGAGAGAGAGAGAGAGAGAACAAACAAAACAAAACCAAAAACGGTCAGACGAGTCCAAATTGCCCCCGAGGGGGCCCATCGGAGAGGACCTTTTTCCGAACCCCTGGCAGGGAGCCAAACCTTGCCAATGGCCAGCGACAGGGCCCCCCCCCCTGGGAACAAAAACTCGTCTTCAGCCTTTACTGGCAGGTCGGTGGCCTGCTGCTTGACACGAGGCTTGCTGCCGAGGTTCCGCGGCTGGCACGTGCCAGGGCTGTACCAGGGAGGGGTTTCCTCCCCAGCGCTGGGGCTCTTCTCCCGAGCTTGCGGCGCAGACAGCTGCCTGGCAAGTCGCAGTGGGCGTCGGGGTCTGAAGACGAAAGCGCTGGACGTCACCGAACTGGACCACGTGCCTGCGGACCCTGGTGAGGTGTGACTCCGAATGAGGAGAAAGACGAAAGCGCTGGATGTCACCGAACTGGACCACGTGCCTACGGACCCTGGTGAGGTGTGACTCCGAATGAGGAGAAAAACGAAAGCGCTGTATGTCACCGAACTGGACCACGTGCCTGCGGACCCTGGTGAGGTGTGACTCCGAATGGGGAGAAGGGGGAGGAGCATGAGGAGACGAGTCCCCCTTTGAGGAGGGACGTCAAAATGGGGGCCGGCTCACGCGGGAGAAGACGGCGACCCGGAATCGGCGACACGTCGCCGCTGGAGCAGCGGCAGGCCCCCGACGGCGGCACCGGACGGTCCTGGGCAGGGCGAGCTCTCGGGCCCCTAGCGGCGACCAGTGGGCCATGGGTGGCCGATGCTCGGGCGTTGGTAGAACTGGGTTTAGTGGAACCTGGTTTAGTGATCTGTACCGGGGGCGCCCCCCCCGCTCCATGTCCAGTAACCGGAGCTGCCGTCACCCGAAAAAGCACAAGCTATGGCAAGCCTGGTTTGGTGCTCCTGGCCGATTCAAAGACTCCGGGGCCCTACCACTCACCGGGTCCCCTTGCCCGGGGTCCTGGCCATACCCGAGATGCGTCCCCCCCTGAGCCTATCCACCTCCGGTCGCTGGCTTTCGGATCGTCCATCGGGCCTGTGGTGGCCGCGGGAGGACGACCCGGGCACCCTCGGAGCGCTCCCGGCGAGGCGCGGCCGCGGGATGGAGAGCATCCCGGAGCAGGAGAACCGCCGAGAACCAAGGGAAGCGCCCGAAAACCTCGGGCATCGAACCCAGCGCTCCCCCCCCCGGTGACTCTGCTGCCCCTGATCCTGCCGCCCGTCCTCCGACCCCCCCCCCCCTCGGCGGTGGACAAACCTCCCTTTTGTAAACCTCCCCTTGCAGTGAAAACGGCCCTGGGGCCGAAATCGACGGACCTGGACCCGCAGAAATGGCGGCCGCGACGCCCTCTCGCGAACCGAAAGCGGCCAATTCCTTAGTCGACGTGTCAGGGTAGGAGGGCTGTCCACCCCCGACCCCCGCCGGCGGAGCACGGCGTGGCCGCCGGCGCAGGGCTCATGGACATGGTGCCGAAGCTGCCGTCGATCTCTGCCCGCTGCCCCTCGGGCCAGTCGTCCCGGCTCCGCCCGACGAGGATGGCGCAGAGGAGGCCGGACAAGCCGATCTGCCCCCCCCCTCTCTCTCGCTCTCTCCCTCTCTCTGCTGGGGGCCACATGCGAACCCTACCCCTATCCCCCACCATTTCGTATGGGGAGGGTGGGGGATAGGGGTAGGGTTCGCATGTGGCCCCCTATCTGAGAGAGCGCCCACGCAGCGCCGGACCAAAAGGGGGGGTCCCCCCTCGGCTACCCCTTCCCCCTGGGCCTCCCCTGCCCGAAGCGCCCCTCCCCTTCCCTTACTGTTTCCGCCCCTTCGGAAGCACCCTCCCTTTGCTCGCGCTCCGGAAGCACCCCCCCCCTCTCCACCTTTCCAGAGGGGAGGGGGGGGGGCTTAGCTCCCCCCCCTTTGGACCTCCCCTGCCCGCAGACCCCCCCCCCTCCTTACTTTTATCCGCCCCTCTGAAGCTACCCCCCCATCCCTCCCCCCATTTCGCGCTCGGGAAGTTCCCCGCCCCTCTTTTCCAAAGGGGGGGCTTAGTTCCCCCCCCACGCCGGAAGCCCCCCCATGAAAGCCCCCCCCTTTTGGCTAAGGCAAGGGGCGTCGAAAATCAAAGGAGCGCCGAGAACCTAAGGGCCACCGAAAACTGAAAGGGCACCGAAAAGCAGAGCGCCGACAATCAAAGAGGCGCCAAGAACCGAAGGGGCGCCCAAACTCGAAGGGGAGCCGAAAACGAAAAAGAAGACCAACAACCAAAGGAGAGCCGACAACCAAAGGAGCGCCGAAAACCAAAGAGGCGCCGAAAATCAAGGGGCCGTCAAAAACAAAAAGCAGCCAGAAACCAAAAGCGCGCAGAAAACCAAAAGGGCGCCGACAATCAAAGGAGCACGGAGAAGCAACAGGCGTCGAACACCAAAAGATCACCAAAAGGCGACGCTAACCAAAAGGTCCCCGAACACCAAAGAGGCGCCGAAAACCATTCAGAGCGCCAAAAATCAAAGGAGCGCCGAAAATCGAAGAGGCGCCGAAAACCAAAAAGTCGCCGAACACAAAAAATGGCGCCGACAACTTAAGGTGCGCGGAAAACCAAAGGAACGCCGAAAACAACAGAGGCGCCGAAAACCAAAAAAGGCGCCGAAAAACAAAAGGGCGCCGAAAACCAACATATCTCCGAACACCCAATAGTCACCGAACACCAAAACAACATCGAAATGCACGGGGGCGCCGGAAATCAAAGAGGTGTGACAACCAAAGAGTCGACGAAACCAAAAGGGCCACTGAAATCCAAAAGGGCGCCGAAAACCAAAGGTGCTCCGAAAACCAAACGGGCGACGAAAACCACAAGGGCGCAGAAAACCAAAGGGGCCTCAAAAACCAAATCGGCGCCGAAACCAACGATGCGCCGAAAACCAAAAGGGGACCGAAAACCAAAGGAGAGCCAAGAACAAAAAGGGCGCCGAAAACCAACAAGCGCCGAAAACCAAAAGGGCACCGAAAACCGAAGGGGCACCGAACAAGAACAGAGCGCCGAAAACCAAACTGGCGCCGAAGACCAAGAGTTCGCCAGAAACCATGATAGTGCCGAAAACCCAAACTGGGCAGGCGCCGAAAACCAAAGAACGACGACAACCAAGAGGGCGTCGACCATCCAAGGGGCACCGGACACCAGATGATCGCAGGAAACCAAAAGCAGAGCCGAAAACCAACAAGGCGCCGAAAACCAAAGAGGCACCGAAATCCAAAGGGGCTCCGAAAACCAAAGGGGCGCCGAAAACCAAAAGAGAACCGAAAACCGAAGGGGCGCCGAGAACCACAAGGGGCGCCGAGAATCAAAAGAGTACCGAACAACAACGGAGCGCTGAAAATCAAACGGGCGCCGAAAACCCAAGGGGCGCCGAAAATCGAAAGGAGCGCTGGAAACGAAAGCAACGCCGAAAACAAAAGGGGCGCCGAAAGCCACGAGGCGCGGAAAACAAGCGGAGCGCCGAAAACCGAAGGCGTGCCGAACACATCAAAAGGAGAGCCGAGGACCAAAAGGGCGCTGAAAGCAAGAAGGGGGGCACCGAGAACCAAATGGCCATTGAAAACCAAAAAGGGTGCCAACAACCAAAAGCGCGCCGAAAAGCAAGGGAGCTCCAAAAACCAAAGAGGCGCCGAAAACCAACGGGTTGCCGAAAATCGGAAGAAGCGCCGAAAACAAAGAGGGCGCCGAAACCCACAGAGGAACTGAAAATCAAAGGGGCGCCGAAAACCAACGGGGTCCCGAAAATCAAAGGGAGCGCCGAAAACAAAGAGGGCGCCGAAACCCAAAGATGCACTGAAAATCGAAGGGGCGCCGAAAACCAACGATGCGCCAAACATTAAACGGGTGGTCCGAAAACCAAGAGGAGCCGAACACCAAAGGAGCGCCGAAAACCAAAGGGGCGCCAAACAACAAAGAGGCGCCCAAAACCAAAGGGCCGCCGAAAACGAAAGGGGCCCGAAAACTGAGGGGGCGCCGAACACCGCAAGGGCGCCGAACACCAAAGCGGCGCCGGCAACCAAAGGGGAAATGTACTCCAGATTTCGTAATAAAGGGAGGGGGGTCTCATTTCGGGGGGGGCCCTCTTCCAGGCTATCTTGGAGGGCCTGGGGGGGTCTGGGGACGGTGTTTTGGAGGGTTCTCCCACGGGGGAGGTCTGAAATGGCTTGTCTTGGAGGGTCCAGGCCCCCTCCCTTTTATTACGAGATCTGGAGTAGCTTCGAAGCCCCCCTTCAGCAAGAGCGCTCCTGCTGGAAATGCCAGCAAGCGGAGGGGAGGGCGGGGTAGCTTCGGAAGCCCCCTCCCTTTGGAACGGGGGGCCAGGGCTTACCCCAGGCCCCGAGAAAGGGAGGGGGGATCCAAGCTTCGGAAGCCCCATCCCTCCAGGAAAAGGGGAGCCCTGGCTCACCCTGGACCCCGAAACGGTAGGAGGGGTGGGATAGCTTCCAAGCCCACCCCTCCCACTTTCGCCAGGGCCCCCCAGCTAAAACATGCAGACACAAGGGGGGGAGGGGGTAGCTTCGGAAGCCCCCACCGCTTTTTCCCAAGGAGGGGGGGAGGAGGTAGCTTGAAACTGGGTCCCCTCTTTTCGTATAGCTGGCGCTGAGTGGGCGCTTTTCCCTTGCTTTCTCGATCCATATTCTTCTTCTTCTTCTCCTCCTCCTCCTCCTCCATTACATTTTTCTCGTCCTCCTCCTCTTCCTCCTCTTCCTCCTCCTCCTCCTCCTCCTCCTCCTTCTCTTCCTTATCCTCCATCTCCTCCTTCTCCTCCTTCTCCTGCTTACACTCCTCCTCATCTTTGTCCCCTCTATTCCTCCTCCTCCTTCTGCTCCGCCTCCTCGTCCTCCCCGAAATCGAGCTCCTGCTGGACACCTCCCCGACCTTCGTGATCCTACCACCCTGCACCTCCTGCAGCCAGAAGGATGGAGGGCGGCTCCCTTCCCGTCGAGGCTTTCCGAACGGGCCTCCCGCCTGAATGGGGCGCTCGCTGTTCAAGGGAACGTATGCTTCCAGGGACTCCTGAGGAGGCGACTCGGGACGGGATGGAGTATTACAACATCATCGTTGATGCATCCAATCTGGTCCTCCTCCTCCTCCTCCTCCTCCTCCTCCTCCTCCTCCTCCTCCTCCCCTCCCTCTCCCCCTCCTCCTCCTCCTCCTCCTCCTTCTCCTCCTCCTCCTCCTCCTCCACCTGTTCCTCTGCCTGCCCCGCCTTGGAGGGTTCTCGTATGTACAGTGAACCCATATAGTGAGGATGCGCGGTAAGGATGCAAAGGCCTTGGACGCTGATGCCGAGGCTCTTCGAGCGGGGCTGGCCATCGAAAGTGGTTTAGGATGGACCGAAGATGACCGAAGAGGCAAAGGACGCAAGGGTACCCTCGAGAAGTCGATCATCCTTACTATCAAAGCTGACCATCATGCTTCTGGCATCTCGGGGGGCCTCCTTGGCGACCCGCGTGGCCAAGGCAGGGCTCGGGAAACCGGCCCGGAGAAGATCCAGGGAAGGGTCCGAGAAAAAGTGGACATGGGGTACACCATGCGAAATGCTTAAGAAATCATGGGTTAAGAAATTCATAGTCTCAGAAATTGAACAAAACCCAGAACTTCTATCAAAATCTTGTGATTCACATTGAAAAGTTAAGAATAATCGAGACTCTGGACGAAAACTTAGGTTTTCTTAAGCATCGCCTAGGGGGTAGGCCCAGATCTCCGGCGCCTCGAAGCAGGAAAACATGATGGCCCGCCTTTCTGAAGTGACCCAGGGACAATTTGCCTACAAGCGTGAAGAAGTCCTATGGCACGGAGGGGGAAGACGAGGGGGGGGAGGGGGAGGGAGGGAGGGGGGGCAACCGGGGCCCAGGGACAGACGAAGAAACAGGCACAAATCCAAGACGCGCGGGGTGTCGAACAAATCGGGACGGCGGCTGTTCATGGTTGTCGGCCGCTGGGGGCCCTTTCCAGGCCTCGGGATCATCAAACACCGACTCGGAATGAAAAACTGGTCCTGGGGAATGGGTCGAGACCTCTGGGGGGTCGACGTTACGACGTCGGGGGTCTGACATCCGAGGGTCCCCCATATCTTCGATATTTTCTGGATGTTCGTCTTCCCCTCCACTTCCTGTATTTTCCCACCTTCCAAAGGATCGACGAGTCTTTGTATCTGTGCAGTGTTTTCCCCTCCTGACTTTCCCAACTTTGGGGCTCCAGAGTCCCGTGGCGCGCCCCCGGTCGGCGACGCGCAGGAGTGCCCCCCTGGGCAAGAGTGGCCTTTGGTGCGCGGCTTGCCAACCGCTGCCTGCGATGCGGCATCGGCGGCCTGGCGTGCCTGGGCTTGCCCGCAGCACCCCCCCCCCGAGAGCTGAAGCAACAGTCACTCCGGCGAAGGGCCAGCCTTGCGTGCACGGTGAGGGCGATAGAGGAGGAACCCTAGGATCAGGAATCCAGGGTCTGGAAGCCG
The DNA here is from genome assembly GCA_963575745.1 of Prorocentrum cordatum. Classification (NCBI taxonomy): domain Eukaryota; class Dinophyceae; order Prorocentrales; family Prorocentraceae; genus Prorocentrum; species Prorocentrum cordatum. The sequence continues at coordinate 147,282 of CAUYUJ010004448.1, forward strand.
GTGGAACACCAGTGGAGGCTTTGTCATGGATATCGCCGCCGCCCTCACCAGATGAGGAATCCTCCGGGGTCTGAAACCTCCTGGGCAGATGCCTTAACCAACGCTCCCGCCGTAGCTGGCCCGGGACCATCAAGCAACGAACTGGGACGTGATAGCGGCCGCGGGGATGGGGTCGGGAGCGGCCCACCTCGCAGAAAAGTCATGGCGGCGGAGGTCTGGGCCGCCTCCTGCCAGGAGGAGTCTGATGCCTCAGGAACTTTGCTGGGCCCCCTGCTGGGGCCCTTCTCGCCGCCGCAGGATTCGTCTCGAGATCCTGCCAAGCCTGCGCCGCCAGACAGGTCCGGGGGACGAGTTTGTTGCAAGGTCGCGGGGGACGAGGCAAGGTAGGGAGAAGAGAGGAGGAGGAGGAGGAGGAGGAGGAGGAGGAGGAGGAGGAGGAGGAGGAGGAGGAGGAGGAGGAGGAGGAGGAGGAGGAGGAGGAGGAGGAGGAGAAGCGGAGGAGGAGGAGGAGGAGGAGGAGGAAAAGGAGGAGGTGGGCTGAGGAGGCGGAGGAGGAGCGGAGGATTCTGGGTTGTCCCCGCGTGTGCCCGCGTGAGGGCACGAGGTCCCAGGCAGGAAGGAAAAACAGGCGCCCACCAACGACGACGACGACGACGAAACTGGTCCCTGGACCCCTCCGAGGGTCGATGCTGACCCGTTTCTCGGGGCGGACCTAGCCGTTGCTGCGAAATGCCTCCAGGCGGCCCACCAAAGGACTACTTCCCCCCTCCGGACTCGCTCGTACCCCTCAGGACCCCTTCATAAACAGCCTCCGACATACCTTTTCAACCCGCAGCCTCAGAGCTCCCGAGCCCCTCCCCGGGATCAGCTTTCGCCCTGGATCTATGCTTTTACCCCACTCTGGCTTGCCTGAAGAGCTCTTACTGGTTTCCTGAAGAGCCGGTGGGTGCCAGGCAAGGCCTGCGTCGGCCGACGTCCCTTTGGGTTGCTTGGTACTGCTTCCTGAATGCGTTCCCCGAGTTGCCAGGCCTTGCGTCCTTGCTGCATTCCTTTGGGTTGGTATGTTTTGTTCCCAAGCAATGCCAAGCAACTCCAAACAACGCCAAGCAATTCAAAGCAATGCAGAGCCCAGCCACGCAGCGCCAAGAACTGTCAAACATTTTCAAGCAACGCCCAGCCATGCGCCTATGCAATATGACACTTTCTTCTAATCGGGGTCGCGCCGGGTTCATCGATTCTCCTGGCGGCTGAAAGCGGGCCTGGATGCCGAGAGAAGGGGAAAACGCTGCGACTGACAGACTCGCATCGTCGGAGGTCTGGAAAGGGGGATCGTCAGGGGGGACCCGCCTGGGGCCCAGGGGTGAAACCATCGCCTCGGGAGGATCGGCGAGGCATCGCCGATCGATCGGCGAGGGGCCCCCGAGACGGCAGGAGGAGGAGGAGGAGGAGGAGGAGAAGCTAGGAGGAGGAGGAGGAGAAAGCGGAGGAGAAGGAGGAGGAGGAGGGAGGAGGATGGACGAGGAGGAGGAGGAGGAGGAGGAGGAGGAGGGAGGAGGAGGAGGATGAGGAGGAAGACCGCGCTTCCCTGGGCGGGGTGCGCCGACGCGCCCCCGGAGCACAACCCGGGCCTCCGGCCCCTCGGGACGGTGCGGGCCCCGCCCCCCGAGCATTGTCGGCGAGGCGTCCTCCTCCTCCTCCTCCTCCCTCCTCCTCCTCCTCCTCCTCATCCTCCTCCCTCCTCCTCCTCCCCTCCCCTCCTCCTCCTCCTCCTCTCCTCCTCCTCCTCCTCCTCCTCCTCTCCTCCTCCTCCTCTCCTCCTCCTCCTCCTCCTCCTCCTCCTCCTCCTCCTCCTCCTCCTCCTCCTCCTCCTCCTCCTCCTCCCTCCTCCTCCTCCTCCTCCTCCTCCTCCTCCTCCTCCTCCTCCTCCTCCTCCTCCTCCTCCTCCTCCTCCTCCTCCTCCTCCTCCTCCTCCTCCCCCTCCTCCTCCTCCTCCTCCTCCTCCTCCTCCTCCTCCTCCTCCTCCTCCTCCTCCTCCTCCTCCTCCTCCTCCTCCCCCTCCTCCTCCTCCTCCTCCTCTCCTCCTCCTCCTCCTCCTCCTCCTCCTCCTCCTCCTCCTCCTCCTCCTCCCTCCTCCTCCTCTCCTCCTCCCCCCTCCCTCCTCCTCCTCCTCCTCCTCCTCCTCCTCCTCCTCCTCCTCCTCCTCCTCCTCCTCCTCCTCGTCCTCCTCCTCCTAAAGCCGCCAAGGATCAAGGAAAGTGCCAGAAAATCTCGAGCCTCAGATCTCAAACCTCGAACTTCACGTTCCCTCCCGACGCCGCCCCCGGTGCTCGTCTGGCCCCTGGCCTTGCCCCTGAGGCGCGGGCTCCGTGGGGGATCCCAAGGCCGTGTGGTGACAAGCCGTGCAGAGGCCTTGAAATCCCGCGTGACCTCACCGCCCAGTCCGTCACTCTGGGGGCCTGGAGGCCCGAAGTCGCCCGAGGCGTCCTCGCAGAACGACCCGAGTCCAGAAACCGTGCGGTGACCGACCCCGAATCTTCACCGACTCACCACTAGAGGCCTCCCAAACGGGATCGGAGTAGATGGGGTCGGAGGATCGCTCTGCATCGTCGATGCACTCCCGACGCCTCGGCGACCTCTCAAACAGGGTCGAAACAGATGGGGTCGGGAGATCGCTCCGCATCGTCGATGGATACCCGATGCATCGGCGATGCAGTGGCGACGTCGGCGATGCACCAGCGCCGTCGGTGTGAAGAAACTCTGGCTTCACATTGAGCCACACAATCCTCCGACCCCATCTGCTCGGACCCCATCTGGGACGCCTAGTTTGGGGGCCTCCCAGGTTCCGTCAGAAAGATAATTATCGTGTTGGGAGGAAGAAGTTGGGAAGATACGGAGCACTGCTGTGTAATCAACACTTTCAGCATACGCGATAATACGGATGATCTCATGATTTCCCCCAACCCCACCCCCCCGACCCGATGATTTTGGGAAGGCCCAGCCGTACCCCTAGGACGACGTAGCCCCAGTGAGGTGTCGCAGCGGTCATGGTTTCAGCCACGGTGGGACCTTCTGCAGGGTACGTCTGGTCTGGGATACGTTGGGCCTCCCCCGATACTGTAGGTTTGTGCGGTGTCGGCGCGCGCAAAAGTTTTTGATATCGCATCGATCGTTCAACCTATAGACCCCATCGCGGCCCCGGCTGTTTGAGGCTGGATTCCGCTGGGTCCAGTGGCGTTGCCGTGCCCCTCAGTGCTGCCGCGTCGCTCTAACATTCAGAATTCGACCTCGCACGTCTTCGCCGGCGTCGCCGGCGCGCCATCGCCGCACGAACCTACCGCAATAGTCTTTCTGTGGGGGCCCCAAGAATTTACACCACCACGCCGATTCCTCCTCCCTCCTCTACCCTCCTCTTCCTCCCCTCTTTCCTGGGAGATCGGCGGCGACGGTGAGGGCGAGTAGCCCAGGGGCGGGCATTACACGCACTCGCCCAGGAGCCTGTTCGAAGACATAGACCATCGGCGACGGAAGAAGTAGGTAAAAACATGAAGTAGGAAGGCGGATGAAGTGGATGGGGTCCAGGCCCTCCCAGAGAATAACAGAACACGGCAAACACATGACGATCCTTGAGGTAGGAGGGCGCTCGAAGCAGATTGGGACCTGGGAGTCCCAAAATACCTACTTTCAACGACCGGCGTGTACGCGCATCGCTCTCCCCTGGGGCTACTCTGCCCCTGCCGTCGCCTCTGGATCTTCCTGGGCCCTGCACGGCGGACCGGCGCCGCCCAGTGGCGGCGCCCCCCCGTGGCCGCGGGAGCGGCGGACGGCGAGGGCGCGCCACTCTTGGAAGCTTGGGAATGGGCACCAGTAATGCGGGATGACGATGAATACAAAAAAAATGGGAGCGAACGATTCACAAACATAGTTTTCTGCTATCTCTGCAAAATTTTCTGACTGGCGGAGAACGATTACAAAAAATTAGTCTTCCAGCCCGCGGCCGGTTTTTTCTAACCGTCATCCCGGGCGCCGCCGCGTGAACACGACCCCCTGTCATTTACGAATCGTCATCCTCCATTACCAACACAGGGGGGGTCTGCCTCCACAGGGGGAAACCCTCGACTGCGGTGTCGGTGGACATCTTTCGGCCACCTGGGCAGCCCGAACCTTACCACCATCACCGAGGTCGGGGTCGTTTTCCCGCGGTGGAGGCACACCGCCGATCTTGGCGTTGGTGTCCACCTCTGGGCCCTCGGGCACTTTTCTCGCAAGCGGGGCGCGGCGGCCGCAGTCTCTCTCGGAGGCCCCATGGCCTGACGTCGGGGGCGTCCAAGAGGGGGGTTCGCAAATCGCTGGCGAGCGAGGGGGGGAAGTGAGGGGAGGAGGTGCCCGTACCGCTACCCTCTCCTCGCTTCCCCCTTTGCCGGGCCTCCTGGGAGCCCCGTCGCTACCGCTGGGTTCGCCTCGGAATTCTGGGCAGCACGCACCTCGAGAGAGGTCCAGGGAGTAGCTGCATCGGTACTCTTTGGTTCCCCCGGGAAGTCTCGGCGGCGAGCGAGGGGGGAAGCGAGAAGGAGGAGGCCTTTTCAGGATCGGCGGGGCTTCTCAGAAGCCCTTCGGCCTCACGAAACATGTTCTGCGTCTTCGGGGAAAGGCTCAGGGAATTTCTCAGAAGGCTGAGGGACTTCCGATCTTTCTGAGAAGGCCTGCCCCGTCTCACTTCCGCCTGGGCTCGCCGCCGAGCAAATCATTGCCCAAGGGGGGCTGGCCAAACTCAGACCCCCCCGCGTCTTGAAACAAACATGGACTTTCTTTTGCATTTTAACATTCGGTCTCTGCTGGGGGCCTTCGTCGGGAACCGGGGCCGTCCGAAACCGCCTCACGATGAAAAGCCAATCCTAGGGGTCGAGACCTCTGGGGGTCGACGTCGTGAACATTCATGACGTCGGGGGTCCGGGAAGGATGCGTTGAAAGAAAAATAAGAATAAACATAAGACACATGATATGAATAAGAAGCAGAAAAAGAAGAAGAGGAAGAAGAAGAAGAAGACGGGCCATGGCATCTGGGAACATATAATGGCCTTGACCATGGCATTCACATCCCCCAGATCATCACCCCCCTCGTGTTTGCCCCCGACGACGCACGGCCACTCCCTGAGCGGCTCCATCACGCGCGGGAAGCGGCAGCGGAGAGGCAGGAGGAGGCGGGAGCAAACCCCCCCAAAACCGACGGACGTTTTGAAAATCTGCTCTCTGAAGAATAATCATTGTTGATCTCCCTCCGGTGCCCATTGTGTTCTGCTGTCGGCTACACGCAGAGTGACCCTGGGTAAGAGTGACCTTTGGTGCGCGGCTTTGTGGGGGCCGCGGGGGGACCAAACCTGGGCGCGCAAGCCGCTGCTCCTGCTTCGTTTTCAACCATCTGGGGGCCCATCTGTGCCCGCACCAAAGGTCACTCCGGCGAAAGGTCACTCTTACGTCTAGTCGATTCTGTTGAGGTGTCACACCTCGGGGTGCGCACCCTGTGTTTCATCAGGAAATATATTGCGCCACGACGGCTCCCACCTGAGACTTCCTCGCATTCTGTTGGAAATCGCGCTCTCGCTGGAGACTTCCTCACCATTTACTCAGGCATCGCGCTCTCGCTTATGACTTCATTACAACTCACAACGGCGCTGCGCAAGTCGACCTTCAGGAATTGCGCTCTCGCACGAGGGCCTTTAGCAATCTGCTCAGGACTCCTGCTCTCGCCTGAGGCCCCTCCACAATCAGCAACCTTCGTTTCGATGCCCCTCCCGACCGACCTGCCCGACGGGGCCCGCCGGCCCAACCCGCCCGTTGGGGCCCGCCCGCCCGACCCGCCCGTTAGGGTCCGCCGGCCCGACCTGCGCGCCAAGGTTCTGGCCGTTCGCGTGCTCGGGAACCCGCCCACCCGCTCTGATGCCCCGCCCGCCCGACACGCCTGTCAGGGTCCGCCCACCCGACCCGCCCATCCGGGCTGGCCCGTCCGCCTGGGCCCCCTTGCCAAAATCATTGCTCCTCGCTCCCATCCCTGCTGCTCAATCTCCTTCGCCCCAATCTCCCTCCCTTCCTCTCGCTCCCCTCCGATCTCGTTTCCTCCCTCTTTCCCCGCTCCTCTCCTTGATAGTTTGATTCATCCTTCAATTTGCCGGCCGCGGCAACGACAAGTGGCAGGCAAAGACCCTCAAAGGGGGCACGATCGAAGACGAAGAGGGCGGGTATGCCTGGCTCGGGGTATACACGCTGAGGAACACGCGGGCAATGAAGGGCGAACAATGATAACATAACTACTGAAGCCTCACCTCTGAAGAAGTAGTTCTTGTTGCGGCGACGGCGGCGACGGGGCGGCGACGGCGACAACACAGCCGCCAGACCGACAGACAGGCCCAGACGATGGGGGCAGCGACGGCGGCCACATAGCCGCCAGACCGACTGTCAGGCCCAAACAACGGGCGGCGACGAAGCGGCGACGGGGCGGCGACGGCGGCCACATAGCCGCCAGACCGACCGTCAGGCCCAGTGCCTCAGAACAGAAGCTAGAGCCCCCAAATGCAATACTCTGTTTGGGGAAAGTGGCCCGTCCCCACGACTCGCCCGTGATGGTGTGACGGCCGACCCACCCGTTACGGCCTGCCTGCTTGCGTGCTTGGCAATCTGCCCGCCCGCATTCATGCCCCGCCCGCCCGATCCGCCTGTGGGGGTCCGCCCGCTCAATCCGCCCGTTGGGGGGTTGCCCGTTGCACTATCGGGCCGCCTTCAGTTTTCCTTTTCTTGTTCTCTCTCCCTCCGGCTATTCTCGCTCACCCCCCCATTTTCTCCATCACTTCCTCTTGCCCCGTTTCTTCCTCCCTCCTCACCCACACTCCGTTCCTCCTCGCTCTCTCTCTCTCTCTCTCTCTTTCCCAATCTCTGCCATTCTTTCTGTTCTTCCTGTTTTACGGACTGCGCCAGCTACACGCGGCAGGTAAAAAAGAAATCCCCCAAAGGGGGACACGATGGAAGATGAAGAGGGCGGGTACCGAGGGCGCGACATATACACTGAGTGGTACACGGGCAAATTAGATGTAGCAGCCTTAAGATGATTGGCATGGCTTCTGTTGTTGAACTTTCAATGCAGAAAAATAGTTATGGTTGCTCACCCCCTCCGGTGACCAGTGTGATTGTTCAATCGAAGTGATTATTCCGGGGCTCGCGTTTTTTGTTTGTATATATTTATATATATATCGTTATCCGGGAAAACACAAGCCTCAAACAGGGACGTTGGCCCCCGGATTACAACAACAACAACGGCTCCCGCCTGAGACTTCCTCACACGTTAGCCAGGACCCCCGCTCCCGCCTGAGCCTTCCTCGCATTTCACAAAGAAATCGCGCATTCGCTTGGAACTGCCTTGCACTTTATGAAGGGATTGCGCTCTCGGCGCTCTGGAGTCGCGCTCCCGCTTGTTTTTTGCTTGGGATTTACTGCATAAGCGCTCGTGCGTTGGAATTCCCCTAATTTATTCAAGCGCCGCGCTCGTGACATTCAGGCACCCAGGAATCGCGCTCACGCTTAGGACTCCCTGACAGCTTACTTGGGGATCGGGATCTCGCTGCCCGTCGTGGCCCCCTCGCTGCCCTTCGTGGCCCCCTCGCTGCCCCTCGTGGCCCCCTCGCTGCCCTTCGTGGCCCCCTCGCTGCCCTTAATGGCCCCGTCGCTGCCCTGCGTGGCCGCCCCGTCGCTGCCCTTCGCGGCCCCCTCGCTGCTCTTCGTGGCCCCGTTCTTGCCCTTCGTGGCCCCCTCGCTGCCCTTCGTTGTCCCGTCTCACCCCTTCGTGGCCCCCTCGCTGCCCTTCGTTGTCCCGTTTCACCCCTTCGTGGCCCCCTCGCTGCCCTCCGTGGCCCCATATATGCATGCCCTTCGTTGCCCCCGCTTGTTCGCGCCCGTCGTGGCCCCATATGCATGCGCGTCGTGGCCCGTCGCCTTTCGCGGCCCCTTCGCTGCCCTTCGTGGCCCTGGTGTTGCCCTCAGTGGTCCCGTCCTTGCCCTCTGCGGCCTAATGTACGCATGACCATCGTGGCCCCCCCGCTCGTTCGCGCCCGTCGTGGCCCCATATGCATGCCCTTCGTGGCCCCGCTGTCGCCATGTGTGGCCCCCTCGCTTCCCTACGTGGCCCCGTTGCTACTCTCAGTGGCCCCGTCGTTGCCCTCGGTGGCCCTGCGTTCTCTGCCCTTCGTGGCCCCCGCTCGTTCGCGCCCTTCGTGGCCCCATGCGCATGCCCCTCGTGGCCCCGCTGTCGCCCTGCGTGGCCCCCTTCCTGGCCTTCGTGGCCCCGCTGTCGCTTTCGCTCTCGCTCTCGTTCTCGCATTCGCTCCTCGTCGTCCTCGTCGTCGTCGTCGTCGTCGTCGTCGTCGTCGTCGTCGTCGTCGTCGTCGTCGTCGTCGCCGTCGTCCTCGTCGTCGTCGTCGGGGACGTCGTCGTGGTCGGTCCCCTGTCCGTCCCTCTTGGGGTCGGGTCGCCGCCGATCAGCGCTGCCGCTGGCCTGGCCGACGGTCTGCGGCCGCCCCGCCGCTTGCCGAGGCCCGGCCTGAAGGGAAGAAAGATCTACCCCAAAGGGGTACGATCGAAGACGAAGAGGGCGGGTATCGAGGGTTTGGGAAATACGCGTGGACGGACACTCGAGCAGATAAGAGCGAACAGTCTTAAACTGATTGAATTCTCATTTCTGAAGAAACATTATTGTTGATCCCCCCCCACCGGTGCAGATTGTTTTTCTTAATCAACGTGCGCCCCTCGACGCTCGCACCCTGTTTTTTGACACGGAAGGTCTTGACGTTCAAACTGGGCCCCTGGCCCCCGGGTTACAACAACAACGGCTCCCGCTTGAGACTTCCATACAATTTAGCCAGGACCCCCGCTCCCGCCCGAGACTTCCTCGCATTTTATTCAGAAATCGCGCTCTCGCTTGGGACTTCCTTACAATGTATTCAGGAATCGCTCTCCTGGCGCTCTGGGGTCGCGCTCTCGCTGGAGACTTGTTTTCCACTTGCTGAAGAATGGCCTTGCGTTGGAATTTCCTGCAATTTGCCCAAGCGCCGCGCTCCCGACACCCAGGCACCCAGGAGTCGCGCCCGTTGTGGCCCAATGTGCATGCCCTTCGTGTCCCCGCTGTCGCCATTTGTGTCCCCCTCGCTGTCCTACGTGGCCCAATTGCTACCCTCAGTGGCCCCATAGTTGCCTTCTGTGGCCCCGCATTATCTGCACTTCGTGGCCCCCGTTCGTTCGCGCTCTTCGTGGCCCCATACGCATTCCTTTCGTGTCCCCGCTGTCGCCCTTCGTGGCCTACTTCGTGCCTTTCGTGGCCCTGCTGTCGTTCTCTCTCGCTCTCGCTTTCGCTCGTCGTCGCAGTCGTCGTCGTCGTCGTCGCCGTCGTCGTCGCCGTCGTCGTCGTCGTCGTCGCCGTCGTCTTCGACTTCGTCGTCGTCGTCGTCGCCGTCGTCTTCTTCGTCGTCGTCGTCGTCGTCGTCGTGGTCGGTCCCCTGTCCGTCCGTTCCTCTTGGGGTCGGGTCGACGGTCCACGGCCGCCCCGCCGATCAGCGCTGCCGCTGGCCAGGCCGACGGTCCGCGGCCGCCCCGCCGCTTGCAAAGGCCCGGCCTGCAGGGAAGAAAGGTATACCCCCCAAAAGGGGTTCGATCGAAGACGAAGAAGGCGGGTATCGAGGGTTTGGGAAATACGCGTTATTGGACACTCGAGCATATTAGGGCGAACATTCTTAAACTTATTGTTGTTGTTGCTGTTGTTGTTGCTGTTGAAAATCTATTTCGGCGGTGGACAAACCTCTCTTTAGTAAACCTCCCTTTAGTGAAAACGGCCTGGGGCCGAAACCGACGGACCTGAATCTTCAAAAATGACGGCCACGACGCCCTCTCGCGAACCGAAAACGGCTAACTCGCTAATCGACGTGTCAGGGTAGGAGGTCTGTCCACCCCCGATAATTACGGTTGCCCCCCCCACTCCGGGGCCCATTATATCTTTCAAATGAAATGTCCCCCCCTTGGCTCGCACCCTGCTTTTGGCAGGCGGCGTCTCGAGGCTCAGTCTGCACCCCTGGCCCCCGGTATACAACAACAGCAACAACAACAACAACAACAACAACAACAACAACAACAACAACGGCTCCCGCCGGAAACTTCATCCCAACGTGTGATGGAATCGCGCTTGCGCTTGAAACTTCCTCGCGATTTGTCCAGAAACCGCTTCGTCGCTCGAGACTTCCTTGCGATATATTCAAAGGCTGCGCCCTCTACGTCTAGGAATCGTTCTCTCGCAGAAGACTTCCTTACAACTTCCTCAGGATTCGTGCTCTCGCTTCCGGCCTCTTCACACTTTACGAAATACGCCTCACTTACCCGCCCGCCCGTTGGGGCCGCCCGCCCGACCCGCTTGTCAGGGTCCACCCGCCCGACCCGCCCGTTAGGGTCCGCCCGCCCTCCTTCGTTAGGGTCCGCCCGCCCGACCGGCCCGTCAGGGTTCGCCTGTCGATCTTCTTGCTTCTGTCCTCCCAATCCTCCCTTTTCTCTGTCCTCCGTGACGGCAGCAGAACTTGGCAGGCGGAGGAGGGAGGACGAAGAAGAGGAGGAGGAGGAGGAGGAGGAGGAGGAGGAAGACGACGACGACAACGACGACGGCGACGACGACCACGAGTGCGACGACGTCGACGACGACGACGACGGAGGCGGCGGCGGAGGGGGGGCAGGATGAATGGGACGACGAGGAAAAAGAATGCGGGGGGAGGCAGAGGGTGGCCGGTCGCGAGTCTCAGGCCACCGGGGGCTAAAACTCCAGGCCAGGCGGCTGGAGTTCTTGGCCTGGATGGCAGCGCCGTGGGCCAGGAACCCGACGCTCAGGCTGAGAGGTCCCAGCTCAAAGGCAGGGGGGAAGCTGAGGGAGAGGTGCAGGCCGACGCTTCGGGCCTGGCAACCCTCTGGCGGCAGATTCTCTACGCTTTCTGGCCAGCAGCAACCTTCTCTATGGTGGCCTTGATGAGCCCCACCTTGGGCGGGTCCGATCCGAGCGTCAACTCCGCTTCTTCTTCCTCATCAGCCTCCTTTCCCTCTTCCTCTTCCTGCTTCTCCCCATCCGTTCTGGGGCGGTCCATTCCGACAGCCTTCTCCACCTCCTGTTGCCGATCCTCCTCCTCCTCCTCCTCCTCCTCCTCCATCTCCTCCTCCTCCTCCTCATCCTTCTCCTGTTCCTCCTGCTCTCCTCCTCCTCCCCGTGCTACCCTCCATTCGTTTTCCTTGATTTCCTAATCAATCATTCCTCCATGCCGCACCCCGAGGCCAGTCGGAAGGGCGGGCCGGGCGTTTCGCCTGAGACTTCCCAATCATATCTGATCCTGGAGCTTTAGAGTTGGCAGCGGCTTCACGTATCAGGGGGGGTCGGTGTTTTGTCAACATGTGGCTCTCGCCTTATCGCCGCGCGCATTCATCATAACAAACTACAAGAGCTTCACGAATTGGAGGCGGGTCGTTTTCAAGATGTGGCTCTCGCCAGACCGTCGCGCACATTCGTCTTAACAACTTGCAACAGCATCACGGATTGAGGGCATGTCGTTTTCAAGCTGTGGCTCTCGTTTTAGCACTGCGCACATTTGTTTTCACAAGTCGCAGGAGTTTCACGGATGGAGGGCGGGTCGCTTTCAAACTGTCGGTCTCGCAGTAGCGCCGCGCACATTTGTTTCAAGGTTTGCATGAGTTGCACGGATGAAGGGCGGGCCGTTTTCGATACCGCGTCAGCGCCGCGCCCCTTCATCTCCATCACTTGTATGCGTTTTATGCGTTAAGGATGGTTCCTTCTCAAACTGTGGCTCTTGCCTGAACGCCGCGCACGTTCGTCTTAGAAACTTACAACAGCTTCATGGAATCTCATGGTCAACATACCAGACTTGGTGTCTTGGAGCGACTCAGGAATGACAGGGCGCATCAGTTACGTTGATTCGCGGTGGTGAAGTCCCAGGAGAGATGTTTGCCATCAATCAGGGTCGCCAAGGCGCAATAGTCAGATTGATTCGTGGCGTTGAAGTCTCTAGAACGCTGCAAACACCGCACACACAGCGGACACCGCAAACGTCGCACACAACGCTCACACACCACACAAGAGGCACTCACCGCCATCCATATCCACATCGTGAGGTCCACATCATCGCAAGGCGTTTTGGGTGTAATTCCAACTGGGGCAGCCATGTTGCGCACTCGAACAAGTATGCGCCTGTAAACCGATCACTTGGTTTTCGGGAATATATGAGCATTGCTTCACACTTAAAATCAGATCGTGGAGCCGTTCTGCAATTGAAAGAGATGGCTGGAAGTATCTCCAGTTTGCCGTTCTCGCCGGTTGGATTTGTCCCCAGTTGGTTGGGACTACATCCCCGTCGGTTGGGAGTACCACTGCGTGCGGGTCCAGGCCCCCCCCCCTCACGCACGATCGTCTCTGCCCCCAGGACGAGATCTTCCTCCTGAGCCGTTTTCTGGAAGTCCCGAGGGCTCGAAAACCTCAGGACCCGTGTCCCTCAGGACCCGTGTCCCTCGCGGCGACTAGTGGTGTGACCCTTCCAGGGCTCTGCCCGCTTCTCACGGAGGAGGGCTTGGCGCCAGGCCTCGAGGCGGCGCGGCACTGGCAAGAGCCATCTCTTTGGGCGTGGCTTAACGGGGGGGTCATAAATGGGGGGGTCAGAAATGGTCCCCTTTCGTGCCCCTTTCGGGCCCCTCCGGAGCCCCAGGGGGCTCGTTTAGGTACCGTTTGGGTACCTTTTCGGACCACTCTCGCCACCCCCCCATGTATGACCCCCCCAATACGCAACGCCCAATCTCTGCCAGGCTGGCGCGTTCCGGAAAAAGGCCCCGCTCCCGACGCACCCTCGCGCCCCCGCGCGGAGGGGCCCGCGACCAGTCCGCCGGGCGGCAGGTCGGCGGAGGGCGGCGGAGATCCGCCACCGTGCCTGTGCCAGGCGGGCGAGGGGGGGAAGTGAGGAGGAGAAGGCCTTCTCGGAAAGGCGGCGGGACGTCTCAGAAACCACTCGGGCCTTCGACATGCTGTTCGTGTCTTCGGGGAAGGCTCAGGAAACCTCCTCTGCAGGCCGGGGGACTTCCGAGCCTGCTGAGAAGGCCCGCCCCTTCTCACTTCCCCCCTCGCTCGCCGCCGATTTGTCCACGCTACGTGGACGAATGCCTAAGGTTGTCCGGTAGGGCAGGTTCGTGCCGTGGCGACCTTGGCGCTGGTTTCTGACACCCCGTGGATGGTTTAACCTTGAGCGATCGGCGGGCATTCGATCGCCAGATCGTTCCATACTGGCCGATTCCCGGCCACTGGCGGCGTAACCTTGAACGCCCGCGGCGGGGTCTGCGCCGGTTGGCACGACGCAGACCTACCGAAAAGCCTCTGAGTTCTGGTAAGGGACGTCTTCACTACCAGCACTATCTGCATGCATCGTCCCGCCCTCCCGAGTCCACGATCCCTCAGACAAGACAATGGATCCGCGCTGCCGAGGCCACCATCCCTTGCACACGAATGGATTCGTGTTCCGAGCTTCCAAGACGGCACATGCAGGCAACCAAAGACACCAAGATGGCCCAAGATGCCTCGAAGATGGCCCAAGATGACCCCGAGGCAGCCCGAAATGGCGTCAGGACGGCGCAACTTACCTCCAAGAAGACCCAAGAGGGTCACAGGAGGACCTCCGACAGGGTCCGAAGAAACCAAAATCATGATTTCTTCTTCCCAACCCTCCCTTGATGGGGCTCCCGTTTTGAATAGAGCAGCCTGGGCCCCGCCTCCTGCCTCCTGCCGCCCGCCTCTCTCCTCCCCGCCTCCTCCCCTTCACTCAGCCCCCTCACTCTCCTGTTCTGTCGTCCTCTCCCTCGTCGAGACCTCGCGGGCCCTGCGGGGCTGCGAACCGCGCAACTGTCGCAAGAGCGCGTTTCTTTATCATCGGCGATGACGGGTGTCATGGATGGAGGGGGGGGCGGGGGGGGGGTACGACGTAACGCCCCCCCCCGTTGTGCAGCTCTGGCACCACAGCCGCGCCCGCGCGCACGACGACGGTGAGCGACGAGAGACGAGCGACGAGCGACGACGACGACGCGAGCAGCATGTAGGTGGCGATCTGTGCAAGCCGCAGCAACCTTGTGCAACAAAGCGCCTGTCTACACCACAATGCTTACGTGCACCGCAGCGCCTGTGCACACGACAGCGCCTGTCTACACCACAGCATCCGCGTGCAACGCAGCGCTGGTGTACACCAGAGTGCCTGCGTGCACAGGACAGGTAGAAGGAGCATGTCGGTTCGGTGAGGATCTGCTGCGGACAGCTAAACGCCACGCCAGGGAAGTGCTGATAATAGAATGCGACCTTTTTCCCTCCACCCTCCTCCCTCCTTCGCCTCCTCCTCCTCCTCCTCCTCGTCCTCTTTCTCCTCCTACTCCTCGTCCTCCTCCTCCTCCTCCCTCACCCTTCCCCCCTGTCGTGCGGGTCGGCACTACAGCGCACGTGCGCGTCTCAGCGTGCACCGCAGAATGGTCTATTCACTGGTGCCGTGTTGAGTGCACGTAAGCATTGTGGTGTACACTGGTGCTGTGTTGCGCACGGCTGATGGGGTGTACGCGGGCGCTGTGGTGTACACAAGCGCTGTGGTGACAGCAGGCACTGTGGCACACACTGGCGCTGTGATGCACGCGGCTGCTGTGGTGTACATATGCGGTGTGGTGTACACAAGCGCCGTGGTGCACGCAGGCACGCAGGCATTATGGTGTACACAGGCGTTGTGGTGCAGATCGCCACCGACATTCTGCTGCTACTCGTCCTCGGTGATTCCTGGGCATTCCCTGACGCCGCCAGCGCGAAACGTGACGTCATCCCCCCTAGATGATTGCCGTCATCGGCCTGGAATTAAAAAAAAGGCTCCAGCTGCGTCCGCGCGCACGACGGCGATGAGCGACGAGAGACGAGCGACGAGCGACAACAACGACGACGACGACGACGGCGACGACGACGACGACGACGACGACTGCGGACCAGACTTCTATACGAATTCCTATGCGGACACTGGTGCGGATCACGATGCGCACGGCGGCAGTGTCCAGAACGCACTGGGGGGAGGAGCGTTACGTCATAAAGGGGGGGGGGCTGGGGGCCATGACGCCCGTCATGCCCCAAGCAATAAAGAACCGTGCTCCAACTTTCGTGGGCTCCTGGGATGTCCATCGGAGTGCAAGTCCACGCAGATCTGCCGAGACCTAGCGGCTCCCGGCGGGGTTACGAACCGCGCAAAGGTCCAGCGGAGTGGAGGCCCACGCAGATCTGCAGAGACCTAGCGGCTCCATGCGGGGTTGCGAACCGAGCGACTGTCGCCATTTTCGTGGGCTCCTGGGAGGTGGTCCAGCGGAAAGGAGGCCCACGCAGATCTGCCGAGACCCTGCGGCTCCCTGCGGGGTTGCAAACCGCGCAGCTGTCGCCATTCTTGTGGGCTTCGAGGAGGTCCATCGGCGTGGAAGTCCACGCAGACCCAGCAGAGACCTCACAAGCCCTGGGGGGCTGCGGACCGCGCAACGTTCGCCCACTTCGTGGGCGCCTGGGAGGTCCAGCGGAATGGAAGTCCACGCGGACCCAGCCTAGACGTTGCGGCTCCCTCAAGGGCTGCGACATGCGCGTCGTTCATCATGTGCGTTTGCTGGGCATCGCTCGGACGTCCACTCCCTGTTTTTTTCGGTTTCGTGCGTGGTTTTCCCGCCAACTGATCAAGGACGCTGCTCGATGGTCCTCGCCGAAGGAACAATGCACACGTCCGAGCGATGCCAAATTTGTATTGAGCGGTCCTTGATGTAAGTATACCGTGTTAGAAGGTCCAGGAGACCCCAAGCAGGGCCCAAACTGGCCCAATAGGTCCCACGATGTCCCACAGGAAGCATCGACGTCCCCAAGGCGGCCACTGGGAGCCC
The DNA here is from genome assembly GCA_963575745.1 of Prorocentrum cordatum. Classification (NCBI taxonomy): domain Eukaryota; class Dinophyceae; order Prorocentrales; family Prorocentraceae; genus Prorocentrum; species Prorocentrum cordatum. Next base: position 163,272 of record CAUYUJ010004448.1, read on the forward strand.
CAAGACGGCGTAAGAGGGCCCCAAGATGGCCCAGGAGGTCCCCAAGAGACCCCCGACTGCCTCTCAGTAGGCCAAGACAGCCCAAGAGGGCACAAGCGAGTTCCATGATAGCTTAGAATAAGATAAGTGTCACATGACGGCCTTCCACCTCCTCCTCCTCCTCCTGCTCCTGCCGCTCCTCCTCCTCCTCCTCCTCTTCCTCCTCCTCCTCCTCCTCATCATCATCCTCAGCCTTTAACTAAACTTCATCCTCATCGCCCCCACCATCCTCATCTTCATTCCCCCCTTCCTCATCAACACCACCGCCACCATCCATCACCACAACCACCACCACCACCATCATCATCAGCATCATCGTCGTCATCATCATCATCAGCATCATCATCATCATCATCATCATCATCATCATCATCATCATCATCGTCAACATCATCGCCAGCATCATCATCATGATAATCATCATAATCATCATGAGCATCACCGACATCACCACCACCATCACAATCATCGTCATCATCATCATAAACAGCATCACCATCATAACCATCACCACCACGCCACCATCATCATCATCACCATCATCATCACCATCACCGTTATCATCATCAAACCACGATCATCACCATCATAATCAACCTCAACATCTTCAGCATCACCATCATCATAATCATTACCAACAACATCAACACCATAATCATCATCGTCAGCATCACGATCACCATCACCGTCACCATCAACATCATCACCATCACTGTCAACACACGCACCAATTGCATCATCAACATCATTATCAACCATTGCCATCATCAAAATAATCGCCATCCTCATCACAATCATCATCACTATCACCATCACCATGACCAACACCATCACCATCACCATCATCACCATCATGACCATTGTTATCTTCATCCTCATCCTCATGATCTTCATCATCATCATCACCGACATCTTCGTCACCACCATCAACATTAACATCAGCATAACCATCGCCGGCATCACCACCATCATCCTCATCCTCATCCTCATAATCTCCACACAACCAACATCAACACGACCACCACCATCATGACCATCATCAACATCATCAACACCACCATCACCATCATCATGATCATAATCATCACCACTATTGGCAGCATCACTACCACGCAACCATTACCATCTCCAGAACCACCACCACCATCACCATCATCATCATCATCATCATCATCACCATCATCACCATCACCATCGCCACCATCATCACCACCATCACCATCACCATCAGCATCACCATCACCATCAGCATCAGCATCATCATCATCAGCATCTTCCTTATCACCATGATCGTCGTCATCATCGGCATGATTATCCCCACCATCGTCATCGTCGTCGTCGTCATGATCATCATCATCATCATCATCATCGTCATCATCATCACCAACATCATCATCATCATCATCATCATCGTCATCAACATCATCATCATCATCATCATCATCATCATCATCATCATCATCATCATCATCATCATCATCATCATCGTGGCTCTCCCATGCTCGAACCGTCGCCGCCAGGAATGCTGGGCTGGTAGGGTGGCGGACCTTGCCGCGGGCAGCCGGATGATGCAACGGTGCGCCAATCATTTTTTCGCCGAGGGCTTCCGGAATTGCCCGCACGGCGTCGGAAGACTGCGCCGCCCTGCCGATGCGTCGGAGAAGCCGGATCGGGCCCCGGATCGCGCCGCATCGCCGATGCGTCAGCGATGCGGCGCGATGCCGCGGCCCCACCCGCTCGTGCCCCACTGCTGGGTGGTCTGGATCCCCCCCCTCCTCCTGCTGCTGCTGCTGCTGCTGCTGCTGCTGCTGCTGCTGCTGCTGCTGCTCCTCCTTTTCCTGGTCGCCACCTTGGGGTGGTCCGACCCGAGCGCCTTCTCCGCCACCTCCAGCGCTTTCGTGAGGGCGGCCACGGATGCCTCCGCGTTGCCCAGGCCGTCGTGGCAGACCCCGACGTTGTAGAGCGTCAGCGCGACGTATGGCCCGTCTGCCTTCCCCCCCGAGCCCAGCATCAGCAGCGGGAGTGCCTGCTCGTAGTGGCTCACGGCCTGCTGGAAGGAGCCCTGTGAGAAGAAGAGCGCGCCGAGATTGTTGTAGCACTCCGCGACGGCGGGGTGCTCCTCTCCGACGGTCTCCTTGCGAATCGCCAGGGCCCGCTCGTGCATGGCCAGCGCGCTCTCCGCATCGCCGACGTCGTTGTGGGCGACGCCCAGGCTGCTGCACACCTCGGATAGCAGAAAGCGCGCGTAGTTCACCGACTTGGCGCTGCTCAAGCTCTGGATGGCCTCCTCGGCCAGCTCACGTGCGCGCGAGTACTGTTTGATTGCCTCCTGCGGGTCTTGCTGCTGGTGGTGCTGTCTGCCCACTTCCAGCCTGCTCTTCAGCAGGGGGATGGCCTTGACGGCCCGCCGGAGAGGGGTCGTCTCCGCCTCGTACGCGGCCTCCTTTGGCAAAAGACAAGGGGTCCTGAGGGAAACGGGTCCTGGACCCTTGGCTTGCTTCCCCCAAGATCAGATTTGAATGCGGAATCATTTGGCGGCGCTCAGAGGGGGACATGGGGGAGAGGGGAAGGCTTCTTGCAAGGAGGCTGCTTGTCAGAAGGCGCTGGCCCTGCACCTATAGACAAGGCCCGCGCCTTCTAAGACGCAGGGGTGTTTCTGAGAAGCCTTCCCCCCTCCCCCTGCCCCACTCTGCGCGTGGCCGACCTTCCCCACGGCCACGCAGACGCCCCCCAAAGTCTCGACCCCCAAGGTCGACCCCAAAGGTCTCGACTCATTCCCCCGGGACCAGTTTTTCATCCTGCGCCGCTTTTTGGACGGCCCCGAGGCCCGGTAATGGCACCCAGGGGCCGAAAACAGCGAAAGACTCTCCGTCGATCTTTTCCTGACTCGAGGGCGCCTGGGGCAGACGCCCCCGTACTCCCCCTCTTTTAGAGTCCCGAAACGGTGCGATGACAGACCGTAAGGTGACCTCGAACCCCCCCAAGACCTCACCGCACGGTCCTTCAACGCACGGGTTTGGGACCTCGGATGCCGCAGTCGCCCGTAACGTCCTCGGAGAACGACCCGAGTCCCAAAACCGTGCGGTGACCCCGAATCCCCACCGACTCACCACACGGTGTGGTCACCACCCCGATTGGGGGCTGCCACGCCTCGGACTCTTCGATGCGTGGGGCCCCGGACCTGCGTTCGGTGGAGCGTTCGTGACGGAGTGTGCCCAGCAGGCCTGCAGGCCCAGGATGACTCCTCACTCCATGAGGGCGACGGTGACGGTGGTAACCACGGCCGATCCACGATTGGAGCTCCACCGCTTCTAGACCCTGGGCTCCTCATCTGCGGGCTCCTTGTCCAAAACCCCACCGGATGGACCCCTTCCCCAGGGCCGCCTCATTTTTCCCCAATCAGGCTTCGACGAGGGCGCCCTCGTCTTCCAAATCAACACACACACACAGTGGTGCCCGACCGCATGCACTGGGCAAACCTGGCATCACCTGAGGGCCAGCCTGCAATAGGTGAGCCGTCGCGCGAAAACCTTGTGAAGGGGCCCAGGGACACACAAATAAATACACACACGCATCCCAATATACCAAATATGTTTATATATTTTCTTTGTTTCCGGCTTCCCCCCACTTGCCATATTTTCCAACATCTCCCGGGAATCGCCGATTAATTGTGTGTGTGTTTTTCCCAGCCATCCTGTGGTGCTGGGTCCTTGTTTTGAAGAGACAGCGCCTCGCGTTTTCTCCTCCCGCTGCCCCCCCTCCCTCTCCCCATCATCAGCATCATCGTCACTATCATCACCATCGACCATCATCCATCAACACCGTCATCTGCAACATCATCCTCATCCACATCCTTGTCATCATAATCGTCATCATCAACATCATCAGCATCGTCATCATCATCGCCCCCACCACCCATGTCGGCACCCCCTTCACACGCTTCGTGGCCCCATATGAAACTCCAGCTAAGGTCCCGCTGGAGCAGCTCGCGCGGCGGCACCGCCACCTCTTGGCACACCCCTCACACGTTTCGTGGCCCCATCAGGAGCTCCTCCTAAGATCCCAGTGGCGCAGCTCGCGTGGCGGCGCCGCGCCATTGTGGCACACCTCTCACGCGCTTCGTGGCCTCATAGGGAGCTCCAACTAAGGTCCCAGTGGCGCAGCTCGCATGGCGGCGCCGCCCGATTGTGGCACACCCTTCACACGCTTCGTGGCCCCATCAGGAGCCTCAACGAAGGTTCACATGGCGCAGCTCGCACGGCGGCGCCGCCCAATTTTGGCACACCCTCACACGTTTAGGGAGCTCCAACTAAAGTCCCAGTGGCGCAGCTCGCATGGCGGCGCCGCCCCATTGTGGCACACCCCTCACACGCTTCGTGCGCTCCAACTAAGGTCCCAGTGGCGCAAGTCGCATGGCACCGCCGCCCCATTTTGGCACACCGATCACACGCTTCGTGGCCCCATAGGGAGCTCCAACTAAGGTCCCAGTGGCGCAGTCCGCATGGCCCCGCCGCGTGATTCCTCTCGGCCCCGTGGACTCTGGCCTTGGGCCGTCGGCTGTCCGGCGCGCTGCTCCCTCGGCCGACATTGCCAAAGCGTGATCCTGGACTACAGCCGCCACGAGGTCGGGAACGGCAAAAAGGAGGGCAACGACTGGTGGCTGGAGCTCTACGCGCCGCTCTCGCGCGCCACGCGCCACGGGGACCTCCTGCTCATGCGGGCGCCGCGCGTCGAGTTCTTCTTGACAAGGCCGCTGGAGGGCTTGCGGAAACAGCTCGAGCAGTTTGCTAAGCGCACGAGGCGGTGCAGAAGTGAGGCGACGGCCCTTGCCAGGGAACTTGGCCTCACCAGATTTATCCGCGAGGCTTTACCTGAGGAACGACCTGCTCGAGCCTCGCCGTCTCTCGACGGTCTGACTGTTTGGCCTTGCGCCGCGGGCGACCCGCGCGCGTCGCTGCGGCACTCTCGGGGCGACCAGCGCGCGTCGCGGGAACTCCATGCTGCGCTCTGCCCGGCGCCTCGCTCGCCCCCGTCGTCGCTGTGCCCAGCGGCCAGAGACTTCTAGCACTATCAGCCGGCCTGCTAGCTGAGCGCTATCGGCCGGCCTACTAGCAGCGCCCTGTGCCCATGCTGAGCACGATTAGCCGGCCTGCCAGCTCTCTCTGCTCCGCGCAGCGGACGACCCGCGCGCGTCGCCTGGACCCCTTCGGGGCGACCAGCGCGCGTCGCGGGGACTCCGCGCGGCGCCGCGCACGCAGCCTTGGACATGGGCGCGCGCGGGCAAAGGGGGGGACAAAAACAAGGAGGGAGCGGGCGCGATCCTCGTGAGGGGCGCGCCGATATGGGCGTCGACATTCACGCACGTAGACTCACGCGCGCGCGGACTCATTCGAAATCAGACTCACTCGCGCTCACACTCACCCGCTCACAGTCTCTCGCACACAGACCTCTCGTCTTCGTTCGCGTTGTGTGCCCCGCCGCGCACTTCGGCACGCCCCTCGCGCGGTCCGTGACCCCATCGGGAGCGCGGGCGAAGATGAGATTCAGAACCGCGGTATTCGCAAGTGCGCATGGTTGGGTCCTTCGCCAGGATCATTTCCCCTCCTGACCTTGGCCTTTGCAGCGATACTGAACGGGCGTAACCACGGCAACGCAGCAAGGCTGCCCTGCGCGTGCGGCCGCGACAGGGAACCCTGATCCCGTGCCCAGGCGCTGCGGGTCGCAAGGGCGGCTCGCAGGAACCAGAGGACTCAGGGCGCAGCGGGAGAGGAGAGGGAGAACGCCCCCAAAACACCAATAACGCAGCAACACCATCAACTTTTGGCGCTCCGCGCGGATTCCTTGGATCCGCGCTGGACCCCCTCCCTGGCGCACAGAGCGCGCCAGGGGCGGCGCCGGAGGCGCCGCCAGGGGACCCCAGCATGGATCCGAGAAATCCGCGCGGAACACGACAAGCTTATGTATGTGGCGTTTTCTTCTTCGAGGGAAGAGAAGGGAACAGAGGAGAGCTCAGAGACAGTGTCCGAATCGAGCATTTGCCGACAGGACGAGGAGGTAGCAGCCTCGGAGAAGGGAGCAGGGGCCTCTACGCGAAACCGCTCAATCAGCAGAGGCCAAACTCCACAAATACGGCCGCGGAAACCAACCCCAGCAAGGGCACGAAGCCAGCCGCTGCAGCCTTATTAGCGAGGCTCGCGACCAGCGAACAACTCGTTCAAACGACACCGGTGGGCTGAAGAGGCCTCGCCTCTGCAAGGACAGGGGAAGCCCCTCCAGATGGGGGCCTCAAGGAAGTAGTGCGTTGCCCGCACCTTCTGCAGATGAGGCACTGGCCTGCAGGCTGGAGCACGTGGCCCTCGTGTTCGAAACGCTCGAGAGCATGCGCCGGCCCGGGACCCTCGTGCGTCACACCGAAGGTCTCAAGGGCCCGCGGAACAAAACTTCGCTGCGCCCTCCGGAACATTTTTTTTTGATCCGCGGGTCGAGAGCGCACCTCTTCTGGTCGAAGCTAAGCGGGCCGCGCGAAGCTTGAATTAGGCAGAGAAGGGGAGGGAGGAACGCCCTCCGAAACAGACCTCCGTGCCGTTCAGCACGCGCAGAAGAAAGATGCCGAGGCAGCCTTTGGTGGGCTGGCACTCCATGGTCCATGCCAGGCTGCTCGCGCTTAGCACGCGACAGGCCGGTCTCAGCCGAGCACCGGCACCCCGTGCAGCGAGCCCCCCCGCCCTCCACCTCCTCGAGATCGTGGCGAGGCGGAGCAATTTCTCGGCGTCTGGGAGCCTGGTTGGCTCCTTCGGCCTGGCTCGTAACGAGCTGTGCTACTCTAGATATGAAACCGCAGGTCTGCTTGACATCCTTGAGCTGACCTCGCAAAGCTGCGCCAACACCCTCAGACGCCTGGTCGCTACTGGCTCCGATCTTCGCAAAACAAGTCAGCTCACGAGTTGCCCAGAAAGCCATAGATTCTGGAAGTATCCTGGCTCATGACTTCCAGCTCACTCGGGATGGGGTCGAAGTCTCCGTGCCCGGGGGCCCACCTACACGATGGGCGTCGACCGGCATCGGGCACCCTCTGGTGCAACTTTGAGACATCTCTCCGAGCGCTGGCATGGCGCGACGGCCCTCCAGCCAGCATCGGGGACCGCGCATTGTTAGCCTTCGCAAGGTACACATGGCCGCCAACGACCTCGGCCCCCTGGGGTCCGACCTCCGCAGCTTCGAAGACGGCCTGCTGCTCGGCCCTATGTACCGCCTGGCACCTGCCCGCCAAGCACCGCCCCAAATGAGGAGGAGTAGGAGGAGGAGGAGGAGGAGGAGGAGGAGGAGGAGGAGGACAAGGAGGAGGAGGAGGAGGAGGAGGAGGAGGAGGAGGAGGAGGAGGAGGGGGATCGCCACAGCCGGCCACCCGCATCGGGTCGCCTCTGGAACACCGTTGGCCGCGACGGATCTGTCGGTAACAGAGCTGGTACCCCATGGGCGGTGCACCGCGCCCCGCGAGGAAACCTCTGGCTTGGCTGGGACAGGGCCCAGCCCGAGAGAAAGGAGAGGGACCTCATGCGCCAACTCAGGAGTGTCGAAGTCGAGAAGAAGCCCGCGGGCCCTGTCCATCAGCCCACCTTTGTGCTCAAGGCGGTCGTCGGGCACAACATGACTCTCGCCTGGGTCTTCTGGCTCCTCCCAGACCTTGGCACATCCGTCTCGCTGGTGGCCAGAGCCCCCCTAAACCTCCTTGCAGAAGCCGTACAAGTTGCGGTCTGCATACCCGCGCTGGTGCTTGCGCGCTGGCGGCAAGAGGCTGCCTCCCAGAAGAGCTCGAGGAGTAGTCTGGCGGACGGGACCCTTGACCGGCAAGACTCCAATCCCCAGAACACGCTCCCAAACAGGTGCCTGTCCCAAGGCCTCTGGGATTCCCAGCAACATCTGAACAACCTGGGCGCGGCGGCCACCTTCGCGCACCCTCACTCTAACGTCGCGCGGGCACGTGGCGAAAAGAGAAATGGCATCACCTCGGTCCGTCCTGAGCCAGTGGTGAGATGCAAGCTCCCATCCCGTCCGGCTCTCAGCACAGACGAGTGCACAGCACCCACTGGCCCCTTGACCCTGCTCCAGCTTGGCTGCTTTCGACATGTGTCTCTGGCCTGTCTCCAAGCTCGATGGAGGTCCGTGTCTTGCGCCCGCTTGACCCAGACCCAACAGCAATGAATCTAATCACTTGACGCGGAGATCCCCATACGTGCACATAAGTTTCCTGGCACGCCTTTCTGTGGGTACATGTCAATGTGTGTCTGTGTGAGAGCGAGTCGTCGCTCGCTCGAGACATCCCCGCAACATGTAATTCTAAGTGCGAGTGGGACGCAAGTTTGAGTGCGCGTGAGCTTGAGTGTGAGCAAATCTGAATGCGAGGGAGCCTGAGTTTGAGTGGGTCTGAGTACGTCTGAGTGTGAGTAAGTCTGAGCGTGAGTGTGTCTGAGTCTGATTGGGCCTGAGTCTGAGTGAGTCTGAGCGTGAGTGAGGTCGGAGCTGAACGAGTATTTGCATGATGGGTCTGAGCGTGAATGAGCCTGAGTGTGCATATGAGTGTGAGTGAGTCTGAGTGTTAGTGAGCCTGAGTGCAGTGTGAGCGAGTCTGAGTATGAGTATGAGTGAGTCTGAACGTGTGTAAGTCTGAGAGTGAGTGCGTCAGTGAAGGACACGAAGCTGGCCCCAAGCTGCTGGTGTTCTTCCTGCGGCGTTTCGTCACTGTGGGAGGCGTCCTGCCGCCCCCTTTCCTCCGCCCTGGTCTCCCTGACCGCTCGCGGCGACTCCCTGGCGGACATCGGCGCCTCTCTGCGCTCCAGGTCGAAGGGTGACGCGGGGCGGCGCACCCCTTTCCAGCGACGACCGCGGCCCGGGGCGGGTCGCCCGCTCTGACGCCGCGCGGCGATCCCCACCACGCTCTCGCCCTCCTGCTCGGGCCCCACCTCGCATTGGCAACCCTGGCGCCCCGGGCGCGGCCCCAGGCAACGCCGCCCCCCCCCCCACACACACACACCAGGACCTGCGGCTCCCGGCCCCCTTCCCCTTTGGAAAGCTTCGCTGGCGCTTTCGTCGCTGAGCTCTCACGTTGGGACCTGGCCTCTGCGACCACTGGCTCCGTGCAGCTAGGACACCGGCAGGCTGGGCTCTGGCGCCCCACTCTCGAGCGCATAGCACCACTTCTGCCGACCCCAACGCTCACACCGCTGACCTCCTCCGCAGCTTCCTGGGCCGCGCCTTCGGCTTTGAGCGCTCACACCGGCCACGCACCTCCCTGCCTCGGGGCTGCCAGCGGGCTACGACGTGCACTCCGCCAAGCCGCCCCCATCTCGTCAAGCGGGTCCGCGAGATGCGAGGCGTCCTGGGGCCCCCTTGTCTTGCCCCCTTGCGTCTGGGAAGGGCTCCCTCGGCCGCGCCGCGCCGCGCGGGAAGCCTCTGTTGCCAATCGATCCCGACTTGGTGAGGCCTCGCTTCCTGGAGGCCGTCGCCGAAGGGCACGCCCAGGGCAGACTTCGAGGCCTGGCGCTGCAAGGACCACGAGGCGAAGCGCGCCCTCGCGCCGGAGCTCAGGGGAGGAGGGCCTCCAGGTCCCCCATCTCGGCTGTCGCTTCTCGTCTTGTGCCCCGATGTCTCACGGTGCGTGACTACCTACCAAACCACCCCAACCCAACCCGAAGACCCGAATTTGACCCGAATTTCGGGTTGGGGGGGTACGGATTCCATGTTTTTTTCAACGTTCCCTGACCCCCCCCCCACTGGAAATGGAGAGCAAATTGTGGGGTTCGGGTTGGGTTGGGGTGGTTTGGTGGGTGGTGAGTGTGGAGCTCTGTCAGTCCTGCGTGCCGTCAGCGCACAGCATCATCCGGCGGCGGACAAGCCTCCCTGTCATAAACCACCCTTTAGCGACAACGGCCCAAGACCGACACCGACGGACCTGGACCCGCAAAAATGACGGCCGCGACGCCATCTCGCGAACCGAAAACGGCCAATTCGCTAATCGACGTGCCAGGGTGGGAGGCCGATCAGCCTCCGAATCATAAGAGACGATGCCATGGAGCTGCCGACAGGTGCAGCGATCCCCGTACCGAGGAGGAGAGGGGAGGAGCTTTGTCTGTGGCGCTCTTGCAGCTTGTGGAAGAAACTGGTGGGTGCGGTGCCCTTCCCTTGCCGTCGCTCGGACGTCCATTTCCCGTGCATTGTTCAGTTTCGTGCGTGTTTTTTTTGCTCGATGGTCCAGGATGGTCCTCAAGGGTCCTCGCCGAGAAAAAAATACACACGTCCGAGCGATGCCAGGTTCCACGCTGTCGTTGCCTGGGGGTTCCCCTGAGCTCCTCAGCGTTTTGCCTGCGGAGGCTGCCCCTGGCGTTGTCCCAGGCTCCTCGGTGTTCCTGGGCGTCGACTGGCAACCCCAAGCAATGCCAAACAATGGAAGACATTGCCAAGCAATGCCAAGCAACGCCAATCAATGCAAAGCAACACCAAGTAGCGCCACGCAATAAAAAGCAATGCCAAGCGATGACAATCAATGCCAAGCAACACCGATCAATGCCAAGCGCTGCCAAGCAATGCCAAGCGATGCCAAGCAACGCCAAGCAATGCCAAGCCATGCCAAGCAATGCCAACCAATGTTAAACAATTCAAGGGAACGCCAAGCGATGCCAAGCAATGCCAAATGATGTCCAGCGATGCCAAGCAGCGCTACGCAATGCCAAGCCACACCTGGCAACGCCAGGCAACGCCAATCAATGTCAAGCAATGTCAAGCAACGCTAAGCGATGCGAAGCGATTTCAAGCTAGGCAAAGCAATGCCAAGCAACGCCATGCGCTGCTCAGTGATACTGCAAGGAAAACAATGCCAAGCAATGCCAAGCGATTCCAAGCGACGCCAAGAAATGCCACACGCAGTGCCAGCCAGTGCCAAGCAACGCCAAGCGATGCCACACATTGCCAGGCATTGCCAAGCAATGCCATGCGTTGGCAAGCAATGGCAAGCAACGCCAGGCGATGCCAAGCAGGACCACCTGATGCGAAGCAACGCAAGCAACGCCGAGGGGTGCCAAGCAATGGCAAGCGTTGCGTTGCATTGCACTTGCCAAGTAGTGGCAAGCAACGCCAGGCTAGGGGGCCACATGCGAACCCTACCCCTACCCCTCACGATTTCTGAAGGGGAGGGTGGGGTTCACTTCGCTCGGGAGCTCCCGCACGAAATGAGTCCCACCCTCCCCCTCAGACATCGTGGGGGGTAGGGATAGGGTTCGCATGTGGCCCCCTACAGGCAATGACAAGCAATGCCGAGCAATCCGTTGCACTGCGTTGTCCCGGAAGACAGAAGACCAACCCCACCCTCGGGTCGCGCTGGCTTCGGGGGCGCGCACACACATGGATCAGCGCCGGAGCCTTCCCTCTCCCCCCGCGGGCGCCTGCTCGGCGACGATGGTCTCCAGGTAGGATATGCCGGTGGCCATGCGCCCGACGTCGGACCCCACGGACCGGCCACGCGCAAGAGAGGCCTTCCGCCCGAGTGCTCTGCGGGGCTCGGCTTTCGCGGGGTGCGGATGGGCCAAGAGCACTCTTGATGACGCCCGTCCTCCTCCTCCTCCTCCTCCTCCTCCTCCTCCTCCTCCTCCTCCTCCCCTCCTCCTCTTCCTCCTCCTCCTCCTCCTCCTCCTCCTCCTCCTCCTCCTCCAGCCCCCTCCCCCCCCCCCCTCCCCGGTCACGCCCGTTATCGCCAGGGAGCAGCAAGACTGCCTCCGCTCGCAACCGCGCAGACCGCTGCAGCGCCTCTCCCCTGCAGCGGGCGGCAGGCCGCGCACCGGGGGCCACTCCGCAGCGTGGGGAGGAAGCGGGCCCGGAGGGCCACGGGTCCCGGACCCATGGGGCCTTCCCTGGGACCAGCTCTTCATGGCGATCGTTTTTGAACGGTCCCAGGGCCCGTTCCGGGGCTCGAGAGCCCAGGAACAGCGACAAACCGAGGGCCCGCTCCCTCGGGGCCCGCTGCCTTCGTGGCAAACCCCTGCGCAGGATCTTGGACGCCCGGGTTCTCCGGGATAACTCGGGTCCAGGATAGCTCTCGTTGGAGTCCCCGACGCACGAACCAGGAGTTACCTCTGACCACCCCCAGCCTGGATAATTCGGGAATGGTTGGACGCCCGAAATATCTGTGACAACCTCCAGGCCAGGGCAACTCCGGCTTGGGCCACTGAGGCACGAATGAGGAGCTACCCCTGACCACCCCCAACCCTCATTCGGGACTCTGAGAAGGATCGCGCCGCCTCGTCGATGCATCACCGATGCATCGGCGATGTCGGCGATGCATCGGCGACGTCGGCGTGAAGAACATCGGGCTCCACGCCGATCCACATCGCCGATGCATCGCCGATGCTACGGAATCCTCCGACCCCATCTGCTCCGACGTCGCCCAGGAGGCTTGTGGCCAGACCCAGGACATGCGAACATCCTTCGAGGGCATGAGACCCTGCGCCGGCCAAGCTGGAGAACATTCGAGGGTGCCCTCCCCCAGGATGCACAGGAACATTTTGGGTGACCCCAAAGGGGGTCCAGCTGCAAGGGGGCGGTGCAATAGATTTGAGGCAATGGTCTTGCAAATGTACTGCGCCAAAGAATTGTATTGCATTGTATTGCAAATCATGTATTGCACGCGAAAGCCCAGCAATACATTTGCGCCCCGAAATGTATTGCACGCCCCTAAATGTATTGCAACCCCACAAATCTATTGCACCAAATCCATTGCACCACCCCCTTGTCGCTGGAAGCCCTTTTGGGTCAACCCGATACATCCAACAGACACGAAGACCATGAGGGTACCCTCCCCGGACCGACCTCGATCTTGTACCTCGGCCCGGCCGAGCCCCGACCCCGCCCGGGAGGCCTATAGCCTTAGGCTGGGCGCGTCCCCCTGCAGGGGGATCTCGGACGACAAATGCAAACAAGACTCAAGACATAGCAACACATGCCCCGCAAGAGTCAGACACTCGTCCCCGTAGAACTAGATCAAACAAACACATCGTCCCCGCAGAACTACGTCAAATATAAGCTAGACTCGAAACATATCAAAACATGCCCAGCAAGAGCCTACCTTCGGACTGCTCTTGACTCTGCCTCCTGTGGAGGGACGCGCCCGCCCGGGAGGCCTGTAGCCTTGGGCTGGGCGTGTCCCCCTGCAGGGGGACCTCGGACGACAAATAAAAAGCAAGACTCAAAACATAGCAACAAATGCTCCGCAAGAGCCAGACAACCGTCCCCAGACTACCCTCGGACTACTCTTGACTCTGCCTCCTGTGCAGGGGCGCGCCCGCCTGACGCCTCGCTCCCTGCGCGTCGCCGCCAATGGTCTCGAACGCCCCCAGGCCGATGTAGCTGTTGGCCGTGCGCGAGAGGCCGGCGGGCGACGCCGCGCTGCCGGGCACGCCTCCGGCCCGGCGCGCCGGGCGAGCCAGCGGCGCCGCCGCGGCGGCGCGGGCCCCGGCCTGCTCCTCCTCCTCCTCCTCCTCCTCCTCCTCCTCCTCCTCCTCCCTCCTCTCTCCTCTCTCCTCTCTCCTCTCTCCTCTCCCCTCCTCCTCCTCCTCTCTCCTCTCTCTCTCTCCTCTCCTCCTCCTCCTCCTCCTCCTCCTCCTCCTCCTCCTCCTCCTCCTCCTCCTCCTCCTTGGGGCAGATCGCAGGACGACGGCGACGGCGACGGCGACGACGACGACGGCGATGAGGTCGGGCTTGGCCCCCCTACGGGCGGATATTCTGGGCGACAAGTGAAACGTATACCCCGAAAGCACCCCCAAAATACGAACACAATGTCAAGACATCGTTCCCACACTATGTTTGGACTATTTTTGAATATTGCCCGTGTAGAGAGACAGGCCCGACCTACGACGACGACGACCACGACGACGACGACGAAGACGACGACGACGACGACGACGACGACGACGACGACGACGACGACGAGTGCTAGCGGCGCCGGCGCGGCGGCGCGGGCCCCAGCCTGGGACCGATCGAAGGACGACGGCGACGATGAGCAGGGACCGGCCGTGCTGGCATTCCTGCAGGCCCGCCACCAGCCACGACATGGTCTTCGACAAACGGCTTCTGAAGGCAGGAGCAGCGTTCATAGAACGTGCAGCCGACATGTCAGAACAAGACGGTCTGGACCAGAAAGGCTGTCAAAGAGCATGCCGTGCAAAACACAAGAGGTCCATAGAACATGTTTCGGTAAGCCTCTAGGCAAGCCGGGGCGATCCGCCACTGCTTGATGCCCGCTGCTCCCCGAGGCCCCCTGCGCGGCAACACAAACGAACACCGACCGAAGCCGACAACGACACCGAAGTCGGCCGAACCGATGGGCCGCAGGCAGCGTGACTCGACTCAGCGGCGAGCGAGGGGTGGAAGTGCGAAGGAGCAGGCCTTCTCAGAAGGCGGCGGGGCTTCTCAGAAAGCCCTCCGGCCTTCTGAGGAGTCTCCTGTGTCTTCGGGGAAGCCTAAGGGAATTTCTCAGCACTCCTCCTCCTCCTCCTCCTCCTCCTCCTCCTGCTCCTCCTCCGTCTCCTCCTCCGTCTCCTCCTCCTCCTCCGTCTCCTCCTCCTCCTCCGTCTCCTCCTCCTCCTCCTCCTCCTCCTTCTCCTCCGTCTCCTCCTCCTCCTCCTCCTCCTCATCCTCCTCCTCCTCCGTCTTCTCCTCGTCCTCCTCCTCCTCCTCCTCCTCCTCCTCCTCCTCCTGAGCCTTCTGAGAAGGCCTTCCGAGCCTTCTGAGAAGGCCCGCTCCTTCAAACTTCACCCCGGGCTCGCCGCCGATCGCGAAGGGCGCGCAGCGACGCAGCAACGACCGGCAGCTGGCCGAGCCCAGCCAACCGGCTGCAACCGCACGCAACCGACTGCGACTTGTGAAGGGGCCCACAACACACAAATAAGCACACACACAGACACAGATCCCAGGAATTCCCGTAGTTCCACATCTCCTCTGGGTTCCTGTCTCCCCCCCCCCCACACTTCCTCTATTTTCGCACATTTTCCTGCGGATCGGCGGTCAACTGTGTCTGTGTTTTTTTCCCCCTCCAGAACTTAGCCAAAAACCGACCGAACTGCGGGAACCTCTGGCTCCCCGGGCTTCTCCCTAGGCGCGCACTGGCCAGGACTCCGATGACGAGTCTGGCCGTTGTGACTCTGCAGTGGGGTCGCTTCAAGCGTCTTCAGGCCCCTGTCGAGAGAGCCCCACAGGGCCCCCTCTCCCCATCTCCCCACTCTCCCCCGCCTCCTCGACATCCCCCTGCCCTCCTCGCCCTCTCCTGCCCATGCCTCCCTGGGCATCGTTTCACCAATTCCTACTCTGGGTTTCTCAATAAGCGCGGGGGGGTACCCCGCCGACGGGGGTCAACCTCACCTCGTCGCCGCGCCGCGACGGCGTTCAGAGCGCCTCCGGCGCGCGGTGGCTACCCGCGACGGGGGCCGATCGAAGACCGACGTCGCTTGGGCTGTCGCGGCCACAGCGTGACGTCCCGATCACTAGACGATGTGCTCTGTGTTGGTTTGTCGGAAAGGAAAAAGCCACAACGACACGCCGCCGTGTGCATCCCATTGGCGTGATTCTGTTGAAGGAACATTAAACGTTCGGACAACACGAAGGAGCAACACGCTGCCGGGCCAGCAAGGGCAGCGTGCCATTGATGGTCTTTTCCCTTAAGAGTTCGTGGGCAGCGCTTGATCATAGTGCCGCCTGGCACTGCTTGCGCGTTTGGCCCTGTCCATCGCCGAACATGTTCGGGCGTCGCAGCTCCTTCGTGCCAGGCGCGTCTGCCCGCTCTCGGGCCCGCGGGCCGTCGCGGATCGGCCCTGGCCGAGAAGCGCCGCAGCAAATTGGGGCCTGAGGCTCCGGTCGCGACGTCGGCCGCTCGCGGCGCAGTCTCGTGCCACTCCGAGTTCCGCGGAGCGTGGCGCAGCGTGGCGCGTCGTGCCTGGAGCGTCGGCCCCGCCTCTCTCGGCGTAGTGCGCATCTAAGAGCTATAAAAAAACCGAAGAATTCTGCTGGACCTAGGACATGATAACATCCTTCGAGCACGTGAGACCCGCTGCTGGCCAAGCCATGAGATCATCCGAGGGTGTCCTCCTCCAGGCTGCACAACAACACCCATCAAGCACGGAAACCGTTAGGGTACCATCTCCAAGCGGACCTCGATCGTATACCTCTGTCCGGCCGTAATGCATGTTTGACTGGCCCAAGATCGCTGGAGCCACGTATCTCGACATCACGCGAGTCATAGCAGGCAACAGGAACCGAAACGCCAAAGCCCCGTATCCACTGCAGCCGAGGGGGGAATAATCATATTTTGTTCGCCACCTGGAGCGATGTCCCCCCCCTGAGAGGACGGGGGGGTCCACCCTTATGATCCTGGGGCTAGCGTTATCCGTCGCGCACACAATCCTCGGAGCCTCTGGAAATTCTCTCTCCCCTTTGGACGCCCGAAATGGCTATGGAAAAAGGGCACGATGCCGAACAACAAGTGCTGCTCCACACCGGCAGCGGCCGCAGTGGGGCATCCTCCTGTCTCGAATGGGCAGCGCCCGCGGCAACACCGACAACGAGCCGTGCTCAAAATGAGCAGGAACTGCCCTCGGTCTTCGCACGTACCCATCCTTTCCGTGCCCCTTCCGGTCGTGCCGATCCCCTGCCGGCCAGCCGCCGCAGCGGCGCCGCCGCAGCGCGCACCGCGGCGGCCATGGCCCGCTGCGGCGCTCGGGCCGGCAGCCGCCGCGGCCGCCGCGCCGCGTGGCCGCTGCAGCGGGGCCCTCCGCGAGCCGGGCGCGCGCGGCTTACTGCCTCGGGCGCGGCCGCCCCGAGGGCCCGGAAATGCTCGAGAGGAGGAGGAGGAGGATGAGGAAGAGGAGGAGGAGGAGGAGGAGGAGGAGGAGGAGGAGGAGGAGGAGGAGGAGGAGGAGTAGGAGGAGGATGAGGAGGAGGAGGAGGAGGGAGGGATGAGTAGGAGGATGGAAGTGAGTAGGGAGGAGGCGGAATGAGGCGTAGGGAGGAGAGGAAGGATGAAGGGGATGAGGAGGAGGAGGGAGGAGAAGAATGGAGGAAAGATGTCGGAGGAGAGGAGGAAGGAAAAATAAACGAAAGAAAGAAAAAAAATATAAATGAGAAAAAATAATAAGAAAGAAAAACACAGAAAAAACCGCCAAGAGAAAAAAACCAAAACAAAAAAAAACAACACAAAAAACAAAAAATAACACAAAAAAAAAAAAAAGGACGAAGAAAAAAAAAAAAAAAAAACAAAAAAACCAAGAAAAAAAAAAAAACAAAAAAAAAAGAAGCAGCAGTGAAAAGCAGCGAGCAGCGGCAGGACGTCGCGTCGGCCAGGCCAACTAGACGCAGCACAGGCGGCCAGGGGGCCGCAGCCTCAGGGGAGGCCAGTGATGCCGATCACGTCGACGGACGCGAAGGGCGGCGCGCTGGGGCCAGACCGCCGCGCAGCACCTTGCGGCGAGCCGCTGGGGCCAGAACGCCACGCAGCGGCTGCCCGTGCCAGGAGAGGCCGACCCTCAACCACTTCTCCGTCGCCTCCTGCGTCCCGCATTCCACGGCACCGAAGGCGCTCTGAGCGGGCCAATGGGCGGTGGCTGCCCGTCCCGCCGCAGCTCGGCCAGCCACGTCCGCAGGCACACGTAGTCGTAGCGCCGCATGCAGTCCGACACGATCCTCTGCGACCGCGTCAGCGTGTGGCGCCACCTGTAGTAGGCCCGCCTCGCGGGCAAGCCAGTCCCCCAGGCCCGCTCGCAGATCTCCTCGGCCATCTCCTCGGCCGTCCTCCCACGCGCCCGCAGCCTGGTGGCGAAGCGCGGCTGGGACAGGATCTGCGTGACGTAGCCGACGCAGTGTCGAGCCACTCGCTGTAGCACTCCATCGTCTCGCCGACCTCGGGAGCCTGGGTCCAGTACCGCGCCCATCCAGCGACCTGCAGCTCAAGCCTGGGCGCGACGCTGCGCCTCGGCTGCGCTGGCTCAGGCCGAGCCACCGCAACACTGCCAGCACTCAGGGCGGGGCCGCACACACGGTCGGCACTTGCAGGTCCCCTGCCACCCCTGGTGCTGGCCATGCACATGCCGTCGCGGTCCGCGTCGCTTCCTGGGCTCAGGGCGGGGCCGCACTCACGCACGCACATTGCAGGTCCCCTGCCGCCCCTGGCCCAGGCCGTAATCCGTCGCCGCTCGGGGTGGGTGCTGGTGCTCAGGGCGGGGCCGCACTCAGGACCGCAGACTGCAGGTCCCCTGCCACCCCTGGCACCAGCCGTAGCTGCACGCGGACACGCCCCCCCAGAAGCCAGCTGCGGCTGCCGCTGGTCCTCCTCAGGCGACGCCGCTTCCAGAGACCCGCTGCCAGTGCCCAGGGCGGGGCCGCACACAGGACTGCACTTTGCAGGTCCCCTGCCACCCCTGGCGCTGGCCATGCCCTTGCCGTCGCGGTCCACGTCGCATCCTGGGCTCAGGGCGGGGCCGCACTCACGCACGCACATTGCAGGTCCCCTGCCACCCCTGGCCCAGGCCGTAAATCGTCGCCGCACGCGGTGGGCCTGGCTGCCGTCGCCGCCAGTGCCCAAGGTGGGGCCGCACTCAGGGTCGCGGCTTGCAGGCCTCCTGCCACCCTTGTCACTGGCCATGCCTGGCATCGCCCGCTGCGAGTTGTCAGACCTGCCAGCACTCAGGGCGGGGCCGCATTCGCGACCGCACTTTGCAGGTCCCCTGCCACCCCTGGTGCTGGCCATATCGGTAGTCGAGAACGGCTGCGGCGGGCTGCTCATGTCCTGAGGGCTGGTCACGGCGCCCTCCTGGTGGTCCGTGGTCAGCGTCCCCTCGTGTGCCAGGTCACACCTCAAGGGCGCAGGCAGCCGCGACGGCCCCGCCGCCAGACAGGCATCGACCACCCCCACGTCTGGGGCAGCTGGCGGCGGCTGGAGCGTCCCCAGTCCAGTGGTGCCCCCGTCGGGGCATTGGTGCGCTCCAAAGGCCGAGGGCAAGCTGCCGTCGGCCATGTCTCCCTCATCACGCTGCGCGCCGCTGGCGGCTGCTGGACCACGTTCGGCTAGCAGATGCTGCTGCCTTTGCTGCATCCGTTCCAGGAGCTCCTGCCGTCGCACCCGCCAAGCAGGCTTCTTTGTCTGGACTGCGTCGGACCCTCCAGCCCCTGCAGGCACCTCGCGCGTCTCGTGGTCCTGGCCAGGCCTGGTCGCCTCGCCCTGTTCCTTCTGCGCGAGCCTGCCGCTTGGCCGCTCTGCAGCGCCGTCGCCCCCAGAGGCCATGTCGCCCGCGGCCGCGCTGGCCGCCGCTGTGGCCCATGGTCTGGGGCCGTCTGGAGCCTCGCCTGCACCTCCCCAAGTGAGCACCTTTCCTGTCTTGGGGTGCAGCCCTTGGCTGAGCTTCTTGAGCCGCGCCCTGAGGTTGGACAGGTAGGTGCGCTGGTTCTTGCCCTCGGCGCTGGGCGGGCCAGCGCAGGGCGCAGCCAGGGCCAGTGAGGAGCCTGTCGCCGCCCATGCCACGCATACCTCGCAGTAGATGGTGGGCCCTGCGCGCCTCAGCCTGTGCCCCTGCATCTCGATGGTGCCGTCCCCTGAGCCCCAGGGGGCAGGCTCGGCTGGCCTGGGCCCCGCATCTTCGGGGCACGCCGCGCGCTCGATCGCCTGCATAGCGAACTCGCCCGCCTCCGAGACCACAATGGGCTGCGCGCCGACGTGCGCGATGATGGCCTCGGCCCGCAGCGCGGTGTACTGGCTGGCCTCGCAAGCTGAACGCGCGAACTGCGTCCATGTGGGCCCCGTCTGCCCGCTGGTCTGCCTGCAGCAAGCGCGGCACAGCACCACCGCCGTCCCGTTCAGGCGAATCAGGGAGTGGCTGATCACAGTCGCCGCCTGCACCTTGGGCACCTTTGGCGGGCGGGCTGTCTGCTCGGGCGCATCCCAGCGGCCTGCGTGCATCGTCCTCTGCATCGCCCAGCCGACGTACTTTGCCAGGCTCTTGTAGTGTCGCAGCTCGATGTTGTAGAACTCCTCGTACACCTTCGACACGGTGTGCTGCATGGCTCCTTGCCGAGCGAACCAGTCGGCCCACATGTTGCCAGAGTACAGCAGCGGGTGGGGGCCTCGGTCCAAGTACGCATCCATGTCCTGATGCGCGGGGATCCATCTCACTTCAGGCCGCGCTGGCTGGGCACGAATCCGTCTCCACACTGTGGCATGTGCCGCTCGCGCCTCCTCTAGCTCCTGCCCCAGTGGCTGCATTCCTTCTCCATCGACAGAAGGTCGGTGAAGACGAACTCGAGCTGCGGCCCCGCGAGCCGCAATGCCTGCAGCAGCGCGTGCCTCTCCGCGCGCCCGACCGTCTGGAGCGGCCCTGGCAGCGCCCCGGACGCCGCCCGAACAGGCAGTCCCTGGAGGGAAAGCTGCACGAAGGCCCATCCGCAGCGCCTCAGCTCGGGCATGCTGGACGCGAAGCCTGAGCCATCGGTGAAGACGGCGTTGCTGCAGGAAGCCGTGTCCGCCCCTTGGCTAGGCCAGCAGCCCCAGAACTTCACCTCGGCCTGCTCCGCGGCGGGCGGCGCGAAAGGCGGCATGCAGGGCAAGCACATTTGGAAGTCGGCGCTCTCGAAGCTGCCGCCCTCCTGCAGGCCTTTGTCGCACATGAAGGTGCGGATGGCCTGCATCGGCTCGGGCGGCAGCTGCTCGTCCTGCTCCTCCTCTGTGAGCGGCTGCACGAGTACCTTGCAGCCGAAAAATCTGTGCCCAGGCGAGTCGGACGGATGTCCGCAGGCCCTGCAATTCGGCGCCGCCGCCAGCCCAAGGTCGTGCTGGGCCTGTTGCGTCCAGGCCACCGTCGCCCAGTGGTGACGCAGGCTGGTGGCCGACGGGCCCTCCGCCAAAGCCGCGCGCCCGTCGCCCACGCAGAGCCGCATGGCCCGCACCCAAGGCTTGACCTCGCCGTGCTGGCGGTGGTGCGCCGCGATCTGCCTCGCCTGCCAGCGTTGCACGCCGCCGGTCAGATGCATCCTGACGTCCTTCGGGCACGTGGTGAGGAGGTTGATCGCCGTATCCTGGTCGGTGACCAGGGTCGTGCTGGAGTACATGTGCCATCCGATGCGCCAGAGCGTCATCGTGACGGAGGCGATGGGACCGCGAGCCCCTGCCCAGGACGGGCGCCCCACGAGCCGCTCCGTGACCTTGGCCCAGGCCCTGTGGAGCCTAGCCAGGGAGGTGCGTTGTTCCCAGATCCAGCTGGCGTATCGGCAAACGATGTCGCAGGTGGCGCCGTAGATGGGGTCGTACTCGCGCGCCTTCTGCGTGGCTAAATACACCGTGACGCTCGATGCACCTGGCCGAGCCCCTGCAAGCCTGCCAGCCTCGGCCCTCAGCACCTGCAGCGTATCGTCGGTGAGCCCTGACACCCCAGCACCGTGCGCCGCACACGGCATGAGGCCCGTCTTCCACAGGCAGGTAGCGCGCCTGCCCACTGCCCCTTTGAAAGCTGCCAACTTGCCGCGCCGCTCCTTGAGCTGCCGCACCCGCTTTGCCGTCTGGAGCCTAGCGTTTCTGCGCCCGCCCAGATCGTGCCCCAGGTTGCGGGCCCAGCGCATCTTGGTCAGCTTGCGGGCCGCCGCGTGTCGGGCACACTCGCGAGCAGCCGCGTCCGATGAGACCAAGTTGCCCGACTTGGTGGGCTGCACGACAATGCCTCGCTCTTGGGCGCCCTCTCGGAACCTGGTGGTGGCCGCCCAAAGCACGCCCAGTTGCGAGAGCCGCCTCCCGCGCCACTGCAAGGTGACGTCGTCGATGAGGGCCCTCGGGGTGACGCCTGCATCTCGCACCTGCTCGAGCAGCCTGAACATGAGCAAGGTGACCATGGCACAGGCGTGAGTGCATCCTGCGAGCACGCCCTGATGTGACACGACCGCGTAGGACACCGAGCCGAAAGCTTGCAGCCGCCTCGGCTGCCTGTATAGCTCAATCAACATCCAGACCAACCGCAGCGGCATGCCCAGCAGCCGCGCCTCGATGAGTATCCACTCGGGCTTAATCGTCTCAAAGAACTTCCAGGCGTCCAGCATGACGATTACGACGTGCTCGTCCAGGCAGTCCGATACCTCCGTCTCAAGGTTGAGGTCGAAGGCGGAGTCGGAGGAAGATCTGCCGCCGCCCATGCCCCAAATACTGGCATTGGGGTGCGCCGTCAGCCACGCCTTGGACGTCGAGGCACGAGCCCTCGACCACCATCGGATTAGCGAGTGCATCAGCGTGATCAGCCTGCAGCCGCCAGAGGCCTTGGGGATGCGGCACATAGCGTGCCACAGCCTTTCGCTGGGCCAAGCCCCCAGCGCCTCGCACTTCATGAAGAGCTGGCCGCAGGTGTAAACGCCGTCGTCCGTGAGAAAGGTGAGCGCGCGCATACCGATCTGCGCTGGGCCGAGCGCCGTGGTGGTGGGGAAGCTGCATGCGGCCCGCTGCAGCGCCTCCACGGTGAGGTCTTCGAGGTCGTCCCATTCGTCGAAGTCAGCTGGCCTTTCCAGCGCCTCGAGCTTGTGGCACGACCAGACGTCCTCCCAGGCCTTCATCTCCCGGTCGCAGATCAGGTGCTGGCTGGCGACCTGCTGCTGCGGGACGAAGGTCTGGGCGAGCCGTCCAGTGGTGAGCTCGGTGTGGGTGCCCTGCCATTGCGCCAGCACCTCCTGCATCGCCCGCAGCTTGGTGAAGCGGTGCGCCTTGCCAGCGCCGTTCCGCAGGCTGTCGTTGGCCCACTGGATCCAGCTCTGCTGCCTGACCTTGATCGCGTCCGCGTGGGCGTCCTTGGCGAACTGGACGATGCGGCCCGCCTGCTCCAGGAAGTCGGTGTTGCCGATCACGCGAAAGCCCTGCTCGAAGAAGGACCTCACCCAATGCGGGAGCAGTGCCAGCGTCTTCTTGCTGTCCATAACCACGCGCCCATACTCCAAAGCCCTCGCGACGAAGTCCGCCAGCTCGTGGTGCTGCTCAGGGACAAGGGAGCACTGCAGGCTGGCGGTTTGCAGCCTCCTGCTGGCCTTCGCGAGGAACGCGCTGACCCCCATGAAGTGACGCGCCCATCGGCCCGCGACCTTGGCCGCGATGACATCAGGCCCCAATCGGACACGCTGCCCTTGCGGCTTCCACTTGACTGGCGCCAGCTTGGTCGCAATGGGCCCCGCACGTCCTTCGAACCGCCTGCGCGCTTCGCCAACCTGGTCGTAGCGGTCCAACAGCTCCTGCTCCAAGGTGCTGACGACGGCGTCCCATGCTGCTGGCAGCTCCTCGGCGC